>JAUYWV010088356.1:0-15325 GCA_032274565.1 Nematoplana nigrocapitula | reverse complement strand
TTATCTTGCCTATTATCTTATCTTGGTCTTGCCACCTACCTAACTACATAAGTAAATACATACTAACTACATAAATACCATAGGTATCTAGGACCTTGCCTACATACCTTCACAGTTCAGAAGGCCGTTGTATCCCGGTAGGTATGCCTGGCCTACCTACACTCGTATACTGTCTTGGCTATCTAATACAATATTTGCCGCGCTGCGCCACTTATCATTGGTTCTTCAAATTGCTACCATATTCCATCTCATGATTTTTTCAATTTATTTTTTCTCAGAAGTTTTTTTCTAGACCGACAATGCGCCCAAATCAACGAAACATTCGTCAAGTTCTGGTCATCTTTTTTAGGGGGGGGGGAGGGCAAAACATACTCTCAGGGCTTTGGGGGGGGGCATTGCCCCGTGGCCCCCCCCTGGATCCGCCCCTGCCTACAGTTGGTTTAGAATAAATTTTCGACTGAAGCCAACAAAATACACAGTTTATTATACCTAGAAATATTGAACTTATTTGAATAGTTATTATTTTGTTACATTATCACTTATTCCTTTATCCTCAACGTTGGAATAATGTTATCAACTTAAAAAAAGAGTCTTCTTTGTAATAATATTATTCCAGGTGTTTTTTGTTAATTGCTTTATAGAGTTTAGGCCTATAATTTTATTAAACAGCACGAGATAACACAATGGAGTAAATGTTAAATCTATAAATGATGGTTTGCTACTTTATTGTGACCATTTATTTTTAGACTTAACTAATGACTCCTCCATTTGCCGATTCTAAAAGGCTGGTATTTTTTAACGCTCCTTGAGATTTGAAGGACTACTCCTTTAAACTCAAGGAATCCTTGAAAATTGTTTTAAGCGCTCCTTGAACTCAAGGATTCCTTGAAATTTCAAGGAAGCCTTACTAAAGGAGCGTTAAAAATACCAGCCTAATCAAACAGCTGCTTCAATCATAATATATTTAGTATATATATATAGATTGAAGATATAGGTATATATGGTGAGATGAGGATTAGGCCTACCCCTGTCTAACCCCTGCGATCTGGCACTCCCTTGTTCCAAATTACATCCAATAACAGTGGGTGGTCCACACAATCAAAAACTTTACTATGGTCGATGAAGAAAAGGTAAACGTCTGGTTGTGATTCCAGCTGCGGCTCTTTCAATTCTATAGCCTATTGGTCATTTAACATTTTGCAATTTAATCTCGCGTTCCGCTGTTCCTTATGAATCATGAATCCAGCTTGTTCTTCGGGTATTTCTCTTTCCATATATGCCTGAAATCTGGTCTGATGGTACTTTGCTTGTGCGGTAAATGAAAGCATATGGTTCTATTTTTATACCGGTAGAATATTCTCTTTCTCTGGTAGAGGAATACTGTATATGTTGATTTTCCATTCCTTTGGTCAAATGCCTCGTTCCATATTGCATTACAAACATTGTTCAGCAGGTTCCCTGCTTCATTTCTTGCTTCCTTTATAAGTTCTTCGCATCTTTGACTGCATGCATGCGATGGTGACTTCCCATCTTAGATATCCATCTCAAATGCCTTGTGGATTAAACTTTTCAGTATTACTGTTTTTTTATTTCATTTCGTGATAAACAGACTGAACCCTTTCATCCCGTTTATATTCCATCTATCTTTCTTTAACTTCTCCCTGTTCCGAGTTTCGCCAGTGGTTTATTAGTCATTTGTTTTATGAATTTGTTTTTATTCATTTTAACCTTTGATGCCTTAGTTTCCTTTTGTAAAGTGATTGTGTGGAAAACGACTCATTTTGGGGCAGTTTTATGATACTACCAGTTAATTAAAACCGCTAAAACTGCACCCAAAAATACTGGGTCAAGAGTCCACGCATTTTTGGGTGTCGCGATCCAAGTCCACACATTTTTGGGTGTCGGGAGCCGGCAACCGAGAGGGGGGAACTGGTACCGCCAGGCGTTTCCCGAAGGACTTTGATGTGGAGTGTCATCTCTCGGTCCCGCTGCAAAACGGCGTGTTATCTAATTTATCACTGTCAAATAGCACTTCACGAACATGCCACGCGGCGTTCCCCCTCTACCCGGCGTTGTCACTCCCCGATTCGCTGGTTGGGCTCTTCCCCACCCGCGCCAATCAGAAAGCGGACAAGGGAGCCGGCCAACACACCAGCGGGGAGAGGAAAACGGGAGGCGGAAAGCGGACACAGACACACCATCCTGCATCCCAGAGACTGACTGAGCCTTGTCGCTATACCTCCTACTGTGAAATTCTCGTGTTGTGTATCTGAAGTCTAAAATACATCTGTGAAGTCATACCTACACCGTTGTTCTCTCTCTCTCTCTCTCCCTGTCTCTTTCTCTCGCCCCTCCCGCGTGCTCTGTTTTTCCCCTCCCAGCAGACTCACCCCCGTGTCACCCCGCCCCTGAGACCAGTCTGCCCGCGCCGGAGCGACAATACAATCACACCGAGTTCTTCCAAGCGAGAAAAGAAGGACACAGGAACGCGCCAACTCTGAGATACGCCCCGGCCATTCAATTTATACTCCACAGTTCCGTGAAGTAGGTCCGGTGAGCAAACCAGCGTTCACACAAGCAGCGTACTTAGTTATCATGATTAGTCGAATGGAGATTATTTTAAATCACGGTAACGTAGTTAAAATTTTAATGTAGTTGCTTATATATTTTTTAAATAAAAGCGAGTAATTTTCCAGAGATGCGTCAGAAATTTTTTTTTTAATAGAATCGATGACAGTATCGTATGACCATCGTATGACTATCTGACTATGAGTATGACGTTTGTATTTAATATCACTTTACTGTCTTTAGTGTGACTGTGATTATTTTATCTATAATGGACAGTTACATGTATGTATAACTTCAGCAGCAGATGGGCAGTGGAAAAACTGGATGAGCAGTGAATGGGCAGACTAGAGTATGTAACATGTTCACTATCACTAGTTCAGAGCCAGAGGATTGGCAATGCAATGCAATGCCAATGGGAGATAGGAGAATTTTATTTTAATTTTATAATACAATATTTGTTTATCACTATGTCATTGTTGAAAATTTTATTTTTGATTTATAAAAATTCTACATACAAAAAATCAATATCAGCAAGCATGTTATTAAGACAGGACCCAGCCCCAGGGGCTGGAGGATCATATATTTATATATTGAAAATAATTTTTGCCTTAGGCTTAGTTGGTGTATTTAACACCAAACCTACCCCTTTGGAATAAAGTACTAGGTAATTTCCTATTTTAATGTCAAAAATTTTTTTTTATACTCAAAAACGAAGACAAAACTATTGTATTTTAAATATGCTTATTTTTCTCTGCAATTTAATTCAAAATGCCTTGTATACAACCACAAATTCTTTGTAATAATATTTTAAGTGTTCAAGAGATATTTTTAATTTAGCAACAAACTTCTGTTCAATTACCCTTATCCCCGATCAGATAGATCTAGGCATCTATGACTATATATATACAATATAATAATACATAAACAAAATTTTGTGCATCCTGATGACTCCACAGTTCATACTTAAAATATTGCAAACACGTGACAACAGGCCAAAAGAAAGCTAAAGTATCAATGACAATATGGAACATAGGCACATTTGTTTCCTTCATATCTCAATAAGTTTCTTTAGTGCAATAAATTTTGTAAAAACACCTTCGCTCTCTTTTTATAGATTGTTCGGAGATTTTATATTTTGTAACTTTTTGACTATGTTGTAACTATTATTCACCTATTTGTACACTATTTCGATTCTAACAACTTTTAGTTTGTAAAATACAACAGTATCGGTTTAAAAAAAAAATTTCTGAAGTTAAAATAGGAAATTACCAAGTACTGTTTCTGAGGACATCTGAAAATAATTTTTTGCTATGAATTTCACAGCATGAATTAGAGAAAAATATTTAAATTATTAACCCAAAAGGCTGATTTATAGTTAAAATCAATAAATTTCAAGATTTCATAGCAAGGATTCTAAAATTTCACAGCATTGCTGGCAATGGCAATGCTGGAAATATGTCTATGACTGAAATAAATTTATTCCAGAATGGCAAACCTGGAATCTCTAGACTAGAGACATGGCGGCCTTATAAGCAATATATTGACAATTATAGACACGGAGGCCGTTTCTAAAATAATAACTTATCTTAAAATTAGTGCCATATGCTAAATATTCATTATATACTACTCATAGTCAATTTTAGTAGTGTAATAAAAATTTACGTATATGTAACAATCTGTACAAATTGATTTAAGTATTAGCTTCTCCTATAAAAAGTTAAATGATATCAAATACAATAATTAGTACGCAATGGATATAGTTCTGGTCACCAGAATCCTATATCGCAAGGTTAAAGAGATCAGGATCTCCCGTGGATTGTCAATTGATGTAAGAGTATGTAAAAGCACAAACTTTCATCTCCATCATGCCCATATACCATAGTCTAGTGATTAGGATTCTTGACTTTCACCCAGGTGGCCCATGTTTAACTCCTGCTTGGGGAAATTTAATGTTTAATTTTTACAGTCTATATTAATAAATTTAATTGAACCAAAACTCAACCTCAATTTAATCTTAATTATTATATTTGATATCATTTAATTTTTTAGCGAAAATGCATATTTAGATTATTTAAATTTTTATTTTATATAAAATATACACAATGTTTTCTATACATTACTGAAATCAATTATGAGTAGTATATAATGCGAGACAGGTCTGGTTTTGCTTTCTGTGCATGCGCAGTGGAGGTCCTGAATTCTTTAACCTTGCAATTCAGGATTCTGGTAATCGGAACTATATCCACTGTGTAATTAGTATTAAATTGAGGTTGAGTTTTGGTTCAATTAAATTTATTAACATAGCCTGTCACAAAATTAAATTTTTTTTCCTAGACCAGGATTCGAAACTGGGCTACCTGGGTGACAGTGAGGAATCCTAACAACTAGACCATCAAGGAGATGAAAGTTTGTGTTGTTACATACCGTTAAATCATTAGAAATAGCTGCCATGTCTATAATTCTCAATACATTGCTTACATGGCTGCTTTGTCTGTATTTTCAGTATTTATTTTTATTCTAAAATCAGTTTGCATATAATTGTATTTAGGCGCAAATCTGCAATACATTAACATATAGTAATAATAATAATAATAAAAGTTGTTTTATTAAGTGAGATAAAAATGTACACATTTTGGATATAAAAAATTAAATATTTCACTTAATATGGGAATAAATGTGAACAATGAAATAAAATAAATAAATCAGTAAGTTAAGCAGAAAATATAAAATAAAAAAATTTTTTTTACTTAAACTTATGATTTGGAGATACTAGCAGAGAGTACCCACATTGCTGGGCAATAGAATAGGGCGCATGCCGAAGCCTAACCCTAAGTAACCCTGCCCTAGCCTGGACCCCCATTAATCTGTCTAAAGCTTCTATATAATATGGCAATTTCGAAATTGGTGCATATGGATTCTTCCAGCCTCAAATGACACATTTCTTCTCAAAATACTTTCACTACCAGAGCCATCTCAGACACACGTTTGTAATTGTACACTGAGAAATAGTTTACAAACATAAAACAATTGCCTAATTTGAAATTCACAGCACGTCGTATGCCTAAAAATGTATAGTATATACTATCCAGTCATCTTCATTCACAACTTGTTGATTCTAGTATGTGCTTTGCTTGGCTGTTGTTAGCTTGTATGTATCTGCTAGCTGTTGGTTTATTGATCCAAATGCTGTGCTGTCATTTCACTCCAACATCTCACTGATGATTGTCTATTTTTAGATGCCAACGTCTCTGGTGGCTAAGCCAATCAGGTGCGACTCACAGATACACCAAGTTCATTTTGGGGGGTGGGACAGACAGACACACAGATTTTCCTTTTTAAATATATAGATTACACTATGGTTAGTTAATCACCTTATCAGTGCTACTATTTCTCCAAATGACAGAAAATTTGAAAGATAGCTTAAAATATGTGTATTTTTTATAGACCCTTTTCCTGCATTTTTTTACCTGCTGTGTTTTTATTTGCTTCCACCTCGCTGGCAGCACTAAACATCCTTATAATACTCCTTGTCCAATAACTGCTGGTTCTGATTTTTCATTTTCTATCCCTCCAGTCTATCCCCATCAGTTTGGGTACAGCCATTTAAATTTTCTTTTGAAAATATTTTTGATATTGAGAATTTTTATTACAATTTTGGATTTCAGAAAATTGTTCTAAGAAAATTTTTTTTTGGGGTGCTGGTTATTCAGGCCAGTATCACCAAATACACTCCTAGCCATCTTGCAAAGGCTACTACGTGACACATAGCGATGGCGAACCTCATTCTCTAAGAGCCTCCTTCGTGGGTTTATATAAGGAAGCAGCAGAGATCTCTCTAATGCTATTATGGCTGCTTCATGCTGTATGATGATAAAAAACAAGAGGAAGCCAGCATCAAGGCACACGGCTTCGATGGGTGCCATCAAGTATAGGCCGATGATGGGCCTGAGGCACTTATTTTATGCCATGTCAAGCACATCCACTGAGGACCTGGCTAGCCATGGTAGCCATCCAGCCCCACAGTGTAAGGCCATATTCAAGAGTTTAGTACACCCGTCTGAGTTGGCGACCAATCCATCCCTACTCAGTGCACTCAAAACTTGACTATCCCTCACCATCCTTTCAGCCACCCTATCTGCCTGGGGGTGTAAGGTAAGCATCCATTTGTACATTACGCACAAGAAAATGGGGTTAGGATTAAACCTGTGACTATAGCCCTCTACCTCAACCTCCGGAACCCACCTACCTTCCATGGGTAGTATCTGGACTAAAGAAAGTCACTTGACACTTATCCAGATTGAGTGTGAGCTTCTTCTCCCGACTCCACTTCAGAACTTCATGCACTCCATCCCTTACCTTACAAGCTGCGACCTCCTTGCGGTGGTCGGAAGACCAAACTGATGAATCATCAGCAAAAGGACTGATGTCCAACGATTCAGGGATGTGGACTCTCAATCCTGAGGTGAAGAAGAGGAACAACAGGGACAACAGTACCAATCCCCGAGGCTGTCCCTCACGGAACAGCCAGAAATTTCTCTCGCTCCCTGGCCAACCTATTGGGGAGGAAGCCCCTAATCCACCTGATGAAAAGAACCCCTGAGCTCAATAAACCACCCAGTAAATCCATTCGCCAAACCGTGTCATAGACCTTCGAGAAATCGAGCAGGGCCATCACTGTCCGCTTCGCAGGCCTATTTTGGAACCCATCGCTAACAGACTGCAAAGATCCTGAACAACCTGCACCTCCGCCGACCTATGTCTACGGAAGCCAGCCTGCTCATCTGGCCACATTCCCAGGAGAGTTCGTCAGTTGGCAACCATCCGCTGCATCACCTTGCCCAAGCAGGAAGTTAGGCTAATGGGACGGTATGACTTTATCATCCCATCTGGTTTGCCCTCCTTTTACATGGGTATAATCACTGCGGTCCTCCAGGATTGTGGGGAAACCCCTTCCCTTCAAGACATGTTAAAGCAGTTCAGAACAAAGTTCTGGGCCACTCCCAGCCTCTTTGAAAAACTGGAGGAAATCCCGCCCAGCCCCTCAGCCACCTTTGCCTTACTCTCTTCCAGAGCACATCTCAGCTACGCCTGTTGTGTATTGGGTGGCATAGTACCGCCAGGTTGTGAGTTCTTGGCACAGATAAGGCGCTGCCACTGCCCGCTCCGAACCCATCTCGAACACCTCCCTTGTTAGCCCTGGGCACATTTACCAATGTGAATATGCCCCGAGCCCCTAGCTGTATCTCTACAACCAGAGACTACAGCCTCCCTTCCTCTTCACCCTCCCGAACTGCAGCCACTCCGCAGAAGGGTATGTCCTCCTTAACAAAAGTCAGGAGTCCACCGCCTTCACTCTTGCCCCCCCGAGGGCCAATGAGTGGGTCCCGTCTCTGACTGCATATCCGGGAATCCTCGGATTCGGATCTTTGGCCCCCAATTTGGTCTCCTGCACCAGGCAAATGGCGATTTCTTTTTCCTGGATAAGCTGAGACAACTCAGCCATGCCAGTTCGGATACCATTGGCATTCCACTGAAGGAACGAAATATGGGCCTCCTTGCAAAGGCCCCACTCCTCTCGACTACCTGTTGTGTATTGGGTGGCATAGTACCGCCAGGTTGTGAGTTCTTGGCACAGATAAGGCACTGCCACTGCCCGCTCCGAACCCATCTCGAACACTCCTCCCTGGTTAGTCCTGAGCAACTGTAATGATGCCCAAGACCACAGAGTCTGCAAATCAGAGGTATTGTGCAGGCTTGAAGATTTGCACCATAGACATGGTATGCCCTGTTTCCAGGCGGCTCATGGGTATTCCCGCCCGCGTCAGCGGCCGGTTTCCACCTGCTCCCAGGAGCTCTGTCCCGACAAATGGGACAAAGCGAATGGCCCTCCTCTAATCGAGTCCTTCTGAAACCGCTACATCCCTGCTTCTTATAGCATACCCTCCCACAGTTAGCAACACACCGAAGAGGAGCCACCCCCCGCATTGGCCAACGCCGCAAGCGGAGCATACCTCCCCCATAGGACCCAGATTCTCCTTCACGTCTCCAAACAGGAGGGGGCTTCTGGGAGTTGTAGTCTGGATTACAACCCCAGCGACCAAAAACCCGCCCCACACGCGCAAAGGAAAGAGGCCCCCATCCGTACCTGAGAAGTCTGTGACTATGGAGGTCCGGTGATGCGGGAAACTTCGAGCCCCCCATCGGAGAGCGACGCCCGACACCCTGTGAAGGCGTTTCCGTCTCTGTGGCTTGTTTGCAGCGTACCTAGTGACTATATCCAATGCATTCATATCTGTTTCATAGATATATGTATGTTTTATAAGTTAATCATTCCATGGTTTTCAAATGTGTCAGCCTATGATTGGCTAGCTATTTTCACACTTTGTTTTCAAATTTATTATATGTTTATGCCTTCTAATTGAACAGTGAAAGCTCGGTATTTAATTTGTAATAAAATGTTGTTAAATTCTTTTGTGGCCTTTACTTCTCATTACACAATTGACCATTACTTGTTCTTATTTTCGTGACAGACATTGTTTTTCTCTTGTATTGCTTAAATCTGATGACTGCCTTTAAGTCAGTATATACAGTATGGTATTAAAATATTGTCAGAATAAAAAATAATCAGCATTATTTAAATTTGGTTCAATAAAGATAAACATATGCCACTATCATTTGCCGCAGTTGTTAGTAGATATGTTAATAAATTTTCATGCTTCTTCCACCAATCTTTTTAGGATAGTCCAACAATGCTCTTTAATTGTTACACCGTGAGGAACAACCAAACTTTCTGCCTTCTGTGCAGTCAACTACAGCTGTTACAGACGAAAACATCTCAATGGGATTAAACATTGGGCTGTAGATGTGTAGGTTTCTCAATTGCTACCCATCCCTTAAATTCACTTTGGAACATTTCGTGTGCGGGAGCATTGTCCGTAATAAGCATAATCCTAGGGTATTCACCTCTTAGTTCTCTAATGTATGCATTTACTCCCACAATATTTTTTATTTTGCACATTGACAGGTGTCCCAATTCTTTAGTTCTGCAGCACCATAGATTGAAGTTAGTTTCATTCATATAAAACCTGTATTCCTTTGCCTCTCAACCATTGAACAAAGTCTGCGGTATTCCAGCGTGTTTTGGGTAATTTGGGTAGAATAAAAATGTTTGTCTAGGTAACGATTCACAATAGACACTGATATAGAAGCACATGTACCTCTTTCCAAATTTTCCTTGAACTCTCTTAGTGTAATCGACAGATTGGCATTACCATATGACAAAGTTTCGTCGATTTCTCCTCACTTACTTTCCGTTTTCCGCTTGCGGGCTGGCTAGTCGTCCTTCCTTATTATGTCAGGCGGATTGATCATAATTTAGGTCTAATGTTTCCGCCAACGTGCCCCAGTTTCCTCCTTCATCGGCTCATGTAAGTATTTTTCTTTTGTCTTGGTTAGTTCGTCTATAATGTTTCGAACGTGAACCACGAGGTCTCTGCGTTCGTTTGATTTTGAGACATTTTTAATAAAATAGATCATTGAACGGAATGGTTGTTGTATAAACACTATTAAATATAAGTCTTTATAACTATGATCAGTATTTCAATAATGCTGATTGGATTTGAATTACAGTGTTCAATATTTTAAGAATTCTGATATTATTTCAATAATGGTTACTCAGTTTTTGAATTACGCTGGGAAATACTGTATATCCAGGTGTATGCCCCGCATATAAAATTCGCTCCACTTTGAACAATTAAATGCAAAATTTTTTGTTTTTGTTTTCCCTGTTATAAGGAGCTAAAAAGCACCCCATTCTACTGGAGTGCGCAGATGATTCGGACGCAGAGGACCTCTGCGTCAGACACCTTCAACAGGCAGCTGCAGCCTTGATCAGTGTACCGAGTCAGAGGCAGAAGCTGATTTTCAAAGGTACGTCATATTTTTCTTCGGTCAGTTTTTCCTCATTTTGGTAAAACTAGAAACCCATTGCAGCTTCGCTTGCCCAAAAACTTTAGTGAGCAATTATTTTTTGGCTAAACGGCCTATGTCCGCCCCAATGTTCAAAAGAATTCAGAGATACCCTATTCTACCCGATTAATTCATTAGAACAATACTGACTGAATTTCTAAACATATTCGCCGGAGAAAATTGATTTAACTCAATAGCCTTTAAATATTATAAAATTGACTATGATTCGAGGAGAGGTTTTCGCACCGCCATGGTAGCTGCGATGGTCCGATCACTGGTAATTCGTAACTATGACTTGACCAGTGTAATTCTGCGTCGAATGGTGCCTTAGTCGGGGTGATAACGTTAAAAATGAAGAAGATAAAGAACAAACCGTGGGAATATTTCTTACGGTCTAATGAACAAATCAGCTTATCTGATGATTGCCCGCACAGCACAACCACGCAGCCAGCGGATGTCAGCTGATCAGAGAGACGAACAGCTGTTGTGACGTAATCGCTGGCATAATATCTAGAGTATGTGAGTCATGCGTGAGTATTCTAAAAATGACTGTGATTGGAGGGGAGGATTTCGCACCGCCATGGTAGCTACGATGGTCTGATCACCGGGAAACCTTGACTATGACTTGCCCAGTGAAATTCTGCGTCGAATGGTACCTACGTCGGGATGATAGCGTCAAAAATGTAGAAGAAGATAGAGAACACACACACATCCATATCTGGTGGTAGCCATTGTGATCAATTGGCAAATTATATTTGCACTGTGTGGTTTTCCAGTTGAGCGTATCATATTTTTCTAATTGTTTTTTTACATAATAATAATAAGAAGAAAAAGACTGTAAATATAAATGCAAACAAAAGTTCAATCTTGCCCACGTACACCCAGCGCACCATCGTTTAATCTAGCCCCATCAAGGAAGCTGCAAAGTCTTGCTGATGAACATTGCAATTCCGCCATGCAGCCGCGTTCTCGTGGTGAGGGTGTACTGCTCTGTCAGGCTGCGCTGCATTTCTGGACCTCATGCGCTTCCTCTCGCTCTCTTTTCTTTCTCTTCTCTCTATGCTCTCCCTCACTTTTCAACTCACCCCTCTATCTCTGTCTTTTATCTACACTCTCTCTCTCTTTCTTTCCTCCGGGAGGTCGGGGTGCTGGCGCGTTCCCTAGACCTTCAATTGCAACAATTGAGACCCTGTTCCTTCAGGGCGGCTAGTGCCCTCATCAAGAGGGAAGTCTGATTGCGCGTCATAGAAACTGGCACTGTCGGTTGCTAGCGACATATCGAGCCCGTTTCGACTCGGAGACAAATCCACTTTGGAGAGGATGAAAAGACCCTAGAAGCAACGGGAACCTTTTATTCGTGGGGCCTCTGCACGTCGGGGAGAGCCGAAGACCCGTTCTGCACGACATGTGGCGAAAAGGAGACTCTGGAACACCTACTGTGCCTGTGCCCTAGATGGGAGAGCGCAAGAGCCCAGTTATGGGGACACACTCGACGTCTCAACGGCGCTCAAGGATCCTAGATGGGACAGCGCAAGAGCCCGGTTATGAGGCGAGCACACACTCTCGACGTCTCAACGACGCTCAAGCATCCTAGATGGGACCGCGTAGGAGCCTGGTTATGGGGACACACTCTCCACGTCTCAACGACGCTCAAGGATCCTAGATAGGACAGCGCAAGAGCCCGGTTATGGGGACACACTCTCGACATGTCAATGACGCTCAAGGATCCTAGATGGGACAGCTCAAGAGCCTGGTTATGGGGTCACACTTTCGACGTCTCAACGACGCTCAAGGATCCTAGATGGGACAGCGCAAGAGCCCGGTTATATAGAGTCACACTCTCGACGTCTCTACCACGGTCAAGGATCCTAGATGGGACAGCGCAAGAGCCCAGTTATAGGTTCTCACTCTCGACGTCTCAACGATACTCAATGATCCTAGATAGGACAGCGCAAGTGCCCGGTTTTGGGGACACACTCTCGACGTGTCAATGATGCTAGATAAGACAGCGCAAGAGCCCGGTTATGGGGGCACGCTCTCGACGTCTCAACGACGCTCAAGGATCCTAGACGGGACAGCGCACGAGCCCGGTTATGAGGACACACTCTCGACGTCTCAACGACGTTCAAGGATCCTAGATGGGACAGCGCAAGAGCCTGGTTATGGGGACACTCTTGACGTCTCAACGGCGCTGAAGGATCCTAGATGGGACAGTGCAAGAGCCCGGATATGGGGACACACTGTCGACGTCTCAACGGCGCTCAGTCTAGCAAGAAAGAAAGTGCCATTTTTTAGGTGGGTGGGTTGGACGGAACCACCATTGGTTTTGGGGCGGGGACCCCGTCTCTGTCGGTTCTGACGGAGTATCCCGTGGCTTGTGCTCCGGCTCGTCTGATGGATGTTCCGCCTGATCCCATCCCATCCCATGGCAACAACAATGCATGCATGTCCCTCCCTGGCAGTCATTCCGATTAGGCAACTGTGATTCTCCCTCAACTTTCACCCTAATTCACTCAAACACCAGTACGGTATATGCATTGTCAGGACTGTGTATTTCGCGAAGTCCTCTAAGCTTTTAAATTTGTAATATTTTTCTCAAAATTATGAGTTTGTTTTTAATGCGTACGAAATAAATAGAGTCTATTTTAGAATTTCTGTGCCACTGTTTCAGGTCGTTCATTGACGGAGCCCTGTCAGAGTCTAAGCTCCATTGGCATGAAAAATGGCGATCGTGTGATGCTTCTTGCGGCAGCAGTGAGTCACGTGACTACACTATACACTTACAAACTCCCCATGCCATTGAATTGGAGACTCGTTCAATTCAGTCCTGATTTCATACAGGATAGACCCAATATATGCTTTTTCAGTTCAGTATCGACTGCGTGCAGTTAAATTTCTCTTATCTTTGCCGGCGATATTTGCCCATGCAGGTCTCCCCATCAATGAATCCAAGACCGAATTTATGTGTTGCAGCATAAAAGACTAATACACAAGGCTATAGTAGTGACCTACAGCAGCTGAACAAAGCTGATGATTGCCAATGTCTAGGATCGTGGAAATTGGACGCCATCTGCAAATCTGAGTTACCAAGTGAACTGAAAATCCAATTCGCGCCACTGACGAAAGCATACCACTCTACATAACGTCGACTCTGACTAAAACATTAGAGGAGGAAATCGATGGCTGCTACACCGTCTGCTCCGGTGTGTCCAAAACATTACCAATAAAGAGCTGTATGGAAACCTCCTCTAAGTGACAGACACTATCACGACTGGCCGACTGCGCCTTACAGGACACTGTTTCAGACATGCAGAACCTGCTGCGATCGCTCTACTGCGGATACCTCAAAATGGCAATTAGCCCTGGAGTGCACAAGCCTTCTCCAGTAAACACAAGTCTTACAATACCCGAGCTGGAATGTGCGATGAATTATTTATGTATAAAAGTTTAGTGCTATATATTTATCAAAAGTCAGTGAGTGGTAAGAACGGAAGACAAGTTATCAGATGAGTTCAATATAAAAATAGCTGTCAGCCAAGGATTCATAATCTCCCCCTGTCTGTTCGATTTATACACAGAGGTCATATTTAGACATACCGTATAGCATATTTAAAGAGCATTGTAATTGGTGGTAGTTCAGTCAATAATATGAGATTCAGTGACGATACAGAATCAGAGAATCAGTGAATGAACAAGGAATGCTGTTTTGGATGAAAATGAACGTGTTAAGACCGTGTTAAGACCTGGTAATTTCCACTAAAAAGGAATCCAAAAGGATTAAGATCATGATAGACAATGAGGAGTTGGAACAAGTACAGATCGTACTTCTCATAACCGAGCATTGAAAATGTGAGAAGGAAATAAGATAGTAAGAAATAGTTTCTGCAATTGATGGAGTTGCTGACATCAAAGGAGTTAAGTATTGGAGAGAATGTTAAAAGCTTTTGAAATGTGGTGTCTGAGGAGGATGCTGTGAATATACCGTGTAAATTGAAGAAGAGCAATGATGAAGTGCTAGTGATGGCAAGAACGAAAAGATGCCTCTGGAAACTAGTACAAGAAAGTTTTAGCTACTCGATATTGACCACTTGATGTCATAATGACCTTCAACTTTTATTTCTAACCAGGGTCTAACAAGGCAGTGCTTGCTGTCTTATGCGTTATTATTTTCAATTCCTCCAATTTTCTGCGTTATTTTCGCATTTGGTCCAACCCGAAACTGTCAAAAGACAGCAAAAGCAACCTGGTAGTGCAGAAGTAGGGACGAGCAGGCTAAGCCGAACTCCAGTAAACTCCCGAGAGACAAGAAGAGAGATGCAGAGGTAAAGAAAGAATTGGAGCTAAACAAGACCACCTGTCAGCTTTGCGTGGAATGGGAGAAGTGCTCGGTGTATTGTAGACATTTCAACATGAAAGAGTTAAAAACACAACTGGGGAAGATGAAGATCAAGAAAGCCCCAGGTCCTGACGATTTATGTACGGAACAACTCCAGCATTTGGGACCGTTTGGAAAGAGTCAACTGCTGAAGCTTTTGAACCAATCCTGGACGACAAATACTCTCTCCTAGGACTGGAGAGCTGCCAACATAATCCATATACGCAAGATGGAAAAACAGGTGATAAGATCGGAATCTATAGACCTGTTGCCCTTACATGCCATACAGTCAAGTTACTCGAGAGGCTAGTTAAAGCGAGACTGAATCACTGGATGGAGAAAAATAATATCCGACCAGTAGGCTGGGCAGGCATGCGGTGAATGGAAAAGAAGAAGAAGAGGACAACATGGCCA
>JAUYWV010088345.1:0-15327 GCA_032274565.1 Nematoplana nigrocapitula | reverse complement strand
GGACCAAATAGAGATTTCTATTTCGTCGGACGAATTACCAATTGGTCCGGATTTTTATTTGGTCCACAACATATATACAGGATAATGGCGTAAGCGACATAACTTGTTAAATTAAGTGATTTTAAGTACGATTTTTACGAAAGAGTGTAACACGGATGAGCTAGGTACCAAGGCGCTGTTCGTGATAAAGGTTATTTAGAAGATAAACGGATTTTACATTTAAAGTGGATGAACAGAGGCTGGAAAGATATACGGATGTGCGACAGAGAGATTTATGGGGGTCTCAGATTTGATGCTATTGTTTGGTAGGTGGCTCAGTGAAATGTTTTTGTTCTACAATTTTTTTTCATTTGGACAACATCCGCAGACTACTGAGTACTACTGACACATATTGACAAACACAATGTCTGTTGGGGCAGCAGCACACAATCGAATTGGCTGTGGTAATGACAAAAGTCAGTCACATATTTTACATTACCATTATACGTTCACTATGAACCGGCAGAGGAATATATCACTAATACGGAGAAGAGCACGCTGATGATTGACAGCAATAATTGAATGATAAATAATTTCCAATCCTCCCTTACAAATATTAATTTAGACTGCCATACATTATTCGCCTTATATATAACAGTTGAGGAGAGGGTGTACTGAACTGTATATGGTGTATGTGTTGCCAATTTGTTTAGTACGCCGACTAAAATATAAAGTAGACTCTGCAATTCACGCTCAAAGCATTAATACATTCAAAATAGTCATCGTAAATAATCAATAAAAAAAATGGTTGTCTAAAGTCCTATCTATAATATTAGATAAATGTATACATGTATGTATGTATGTATGTACAGTATGTACGTCTGACCGGTATTTATCTCCTAACTCTCTTGACGGATTTGCATGCTTGATGACTCAAAAATGCCACGCCAATGGGTAACATGGGAAAAATAGTCACGATGCAAATTTTCTAATTGAGAGGCCCACAGCAGAAAATACCCAAAAACATGTTTTTGCTGCGATGCTGAATAAATATGACTATAGGAGAAGCCGTGGGAATTTGAATTCTGCGGAAGTCGATTGATGCAATGCTAAATCAATATTCTACAAAATAATGAATTTAAATTCTTCAGAATAAGCGATTATTGCAATGGTAAATGAATAAACTATAAAATAAGACTCAATTCCATATTTTGTTGTTTGTCTATCCTACTTGGAGGCTTTTGGGACTGCTTTCCCCTCTTTTTCAGACTGTAGACCTAACTGGTTGCTGAAGTATCTGCGTCTGACTGGCCGTTTCTAACCCGAAACGGCAGCCACAAGATGCAACATTTCTAATTGAGAGGCCCACAGTAGAAAATACCCAAAAAAACATGTTTTTGCTGCGATGCTAAATCAATATGCAGCAAATGAGCGATTGCTGCGATGCTAAATTATATGCTGCAGATAAGCGATTGCTGCGATGTTAAATCAGTATGCTGCAGATAAACAAACATTCATTTATGCACGTTTTCTCTGTCAATTTTAGGGTCAGACTTTCTTATGATCGAATTGTCAATTCCCCTGACAAACCTCGCACGCTTATAGACACACTATTTTGACGCTTTATTGGCCAAAGCGAAGCGCGGGTATGCCGCTATATGGGTAAGCCTAGTAGTGAGCCCATACTACATTTAAACATGCAACTACAATCATATAAAGATTACTTTCCAACTAAAGTTTGCCATTCTAACTGTCTAACTGATCACGACACGGCAAATTTATTTCCTATGTTCTCAGCTGGTAGGCTGCTACTCTGAGAGGGTGTACTAACTGCAGCTTGCAAAAAATCAATATTATTTTAATCAAAAAATTTCAGAAACTTTTTCGACACTCTCCTATTAGTAATAGATGAACTGTTTATACATAAAAATTTAATTTGCAACCAAGTTAAAATCACACGATACAGAAACAATCGCCACCGAACAAAATGATCCGCTGTGATATTGTATCGTGTTACTGCTAATTAATAACTTTAAATTATTTAGTGTTGAATGTACTAATGGCGGTAATCAATGGAACTAAATGACGAGTGTTTGCTTTATCCTTTGATATAATTAAAACTCGAATATCTTAACTCGCTTCAGAAATCGTAAAACATACACATATCGAGGAATACGGGAACTATCCTGACATTTTATATCGATCATAAATTTTAAATTTTGATTAATTGTGACAAGTGCACTATAATATGACATTTTCGTTTAAATATTAGTAGGAAACAAAATACTGTAAACATGAAGAATAATGAGATACATTATTTCATCTTCTTTAAACATCAACTTTTTTATAAAACGACGAATCAGACTTGGCAGAAAAAGAGCTCTTATAATGCTGTTCATTTTGCTGATGATATAGCACTCATTGTAGTGAAGACATCAATCAGGCTCAGAAATGCTTGCATGGGTCAAAAATAAAACGGCTAAAGTTAGCCTGCACTTCAATGCCAAAAACACTTATGCTATGCAATTTTTTCAACACATTCCAGAACGATCTTAAGACAATACGTGGTGAAACTATCAACACTATTGGAGACTTCAAATATCTTAGAGGATGGATAAATAATACAGATAGACTTAATATGTGACAGTGTCATATGTTGTTCCCAGTCATCACCTCGCCCAATCGGTACTTATAGAATCATTTGAAAGAAACCATGCTAATTATGACACTTTCTGTCCAGAAAGCACAGACGAACAGAAACATCGGCTATTGTAGATCAACACATTGTCCAGGCACACAGACCAACAGACACATCCGCTATTATATATCAACACATTGTCCAGGCACACAGACCAACAGAAACATCGGCTATTATAGATCAACACATTGTCCAGGCACACAGACGAACAGACACATCCGCTATTATATATCAACACAATTGAATAGTAAACCAAAGTATGGAAAGGAAGGAATACAGATCATCGTTATATATAGTATAGGGCCAAAGAAATTAATGTAGATGTATAGCATGTGTTCCATAAATAATGATTTTGATATCGATCGAACGTATATTCCTAATGGGAGACGTTTTAATTTTGTGAAAATGTCGTTTCTTGAGTTTCCATCAAATAGAGCATGTTCCTAGCTTTCTTATCAATATGACACTAAATAGTCGCAAAGCGCATATTTTAAATTTAGGATGAGATTAGTAAGAAATGCCAGGTAAAATATACTAATATACTGACAAAATTCAAACGTCCCCCATTAGGAATATACGATTGATATAAAAAATCATTATTTATGGGACACGCGGTACATCTACATTAATTTATTTGGACCTATACTTTAACGATGATCTGTGTTTCTTCCTTTCCAATCTTTGATTTACTACTCAATTATGTTGATATATCTATAATAGTGGATGTTTTTGTTGGTCTGTGTGTATGGACAAAAGTGTCATAAAATAGCATGATGATCTTTCAAATGATTCGAAATACTGATCAGGCGATGACTGGGATCAACATATGACAGTGTCACATATTAAGTCTTGTATATGGCATATTTGTGGCATTTCTAAATAATTATCACATCCTAAATTTAAAATCTGGCCTTGCGCGGCGTATATGGCACTATTTAGTTATCATACGAAAGCTAGAAATATCCTCCATTTGACCGAAACACAAGAAACGACATTACATAACTATATATACTGTATATATAGCTAGCAAACAATCGGACACGACATGAATTCAAACATTCGACTGGGATAAAAAATGATATCAAAATAAGAAAAGAACAATCTTGGTCAACCTACCACAAATTAGGAAAACTCTTAAGATCAGATCTAAAAATGACATCAAAATTAGACTCTACATCCACTGTAGAATCAGTGATAATGCATGGAAGTGAAACCTGGACCATGACTACAACTGAAAAAATATATAGATGGTGCTAACACAAGAATGCTTCGACTGCACACATGCCTAACGAACAATTTAATGGAAACAATCTTAAAGTTTATGGGAAAATTAAATGAAAAGACTGAAAATTTCAGGACACTGCATCAGACATCCAGAAGAAGTGGCATCAGGACTATAGGACAACCATGAGGGAAGAACCAACAGAGGCAGAAAACGCACAACTTATATTGACACTCTAAAGGCAGACAGTGGTCTGGAGACTGTCTACAGAAGAACTTAGAACAGCGATGCAAGATAGAGCGTATTGGAGGAGCGTTGTCACATCGATTCGAGCGAAACCCCGGCCAAAGTGAAGTATGTTATGGAAAATATTATTTAAATATTTTAGTTATTGGTTAGGTACGGAATAGACAACTAGAGGATTTGATTTCAAATATTTGTTTAAAATATTTCTATAATATACCTTTATTCTGATTGCGAAATTATTTTGATTTTATGAGTCATAATTCAAATCGCATGACATTATATTTACACACACACACACATCACGATAAACATGCTGGCCATTATCGATTTATTTCGCCTACTCATTAGACTTTTTCAATCCCATTCCCAACAAACGCTGTGCAGTGGAATATTAGAAAAGCTTCCCATTGTTATTGAAAAGAAAAATACTTCTTCAATGAAAAGAGACGTCTACTTTCTAAGTGGTTCTCCAACTCTGACGCCCAAGTGATCACAGATAGCGACTCAGTGGAGGCCAAGTGTCTCCACCTTTTAACTGCGCGGGTATTGTGTTCCAATTGTGTATAGACGAGCTAACCAAGAATGCATATGTATAACCAATTTGCCAAAGTGAGTGGGTGCTCGTCTGACAAGTTTACCGTACCGTGACTTCGGTTTTTGTGTACGGATTATGAGATGATTGTACAATAGTTGATTGATGGCTTAACTGATATTCATTTGAAATGTTCAAAGAATTTCCATTGCACCATATTTATTTTCTGTTTAGTTAGTATCACAATGAGAAATTATGACCATCGATTTTTTGACAGTACTCGCTTAAAAAGTTATTATACAGTACATTACAGCTATAGAAAATGTTTATGAAAGGCCTGTCTGAATATAGAAACTTATTGCTCTAATAAAATTTTAATCTAAGCGAATCATATTTTAAACAGTCCTAAGAGAATTGAATAAACATTGATACAATGAAACTATAAAACTGCCTTAACGTGCCATTTTTAACAACCGGAACACTGGAATTCTGCAAATGTAATTACGGTAACAGGCATCCACATTGAAGAGACAAAGGAGTAACCATCTTTTAGAGCTACAATAAATAACTTGTAGCCTATGGTAGAATTGTAAACCAAAAAGATATACGACTTATCTAGAATGTATTTTTTATAAATAGGAAATAAGTATCTCTATCATATCCATCATTTTTGGAGTATAGTTAGTGTTGCGTAACATAGAGAAGATTTTGCAGAAATTTCTTATGCATATTTGGGTTAATTTTTATCAAATTATCGGTTACAACCACTGCAGAAAAAACAGAAAACCCAGTCGAAAATTCCGATGAAATTTTCTGATTTTCTTAAAACAGGGTATCATGTTATGCCTAAGGATAGTTCTCAATATCTACTTGCTCATTGTTTACCGATCGATACTCACTAGCTTAACTTTATTTCAAAGTATAATCAATAAACTAGATTAAAAGTATACTGTACTAAGTCAGTCGCTAGCGGGGAGGGAGGTGCCAACATGGCACGCCCTTTTATTATTAAAAGAGGCCTATTTCAATATATGAAAAATTTAGGAAAGTGCCTTATAAAAGTCATCAAAATCCATAAAGAGCCCTAAAGGAGGTAAGGCACCACGCTTATTTATATTCTTTCAATAAAAAGAACGTAAAGGTTACGATAGCTAAGAGAGCTATTACAGAAAGACCCTTGGGGAAGGAAGTGACATCACCCCACACTTCATTTCCACATTAAAATTCATTTAAAAATGACTCAAAATCCTTAAATGAACAAAGTATAAATTATTAGGTTCTGTAAGACACAATGTCCTGAAAGAGACACTGCTTTTGACCACTTTTATTGGCCATTACCTTCATAACACATGCAGCCTTACAAATAATTATTGGAGGAGATTATCATAATTCTGATCTCACGATTGGTCGCAAATACATGCATCACTGGCTGAAATGCGGAAACCAAAATGGAAGCACTACCTCATCTCAAAGTTTAAGAAGATTTTGGTACAATCATTGGTTTTGCTGTATTTTATCGCCTTTTGCATCCTATTGCAAGGCTACACGGGAAGAAGATGTCATAAAACACTCACCGACATTAAGTCACTCTATATATTGTCATTTTGCTACTTTTGATTTCTGTGAAAATGCTATAGTTAAAGAAAGTCTCTGTCAATCTCTGGTCTAGATAGAACCTCTTGTGGAGGAAAATAGTTCAGCCCGGAAGTGCAGTCTTCCAAGTATAGTACTACATTGTAGGTCAATAAATGATGCCATATGTGGGTGAGCCTGTCTGACTAGCACGCGTTCGTGCCGAAAGACTCAGGTGGAGTTTTGCCGATACGTATAATATGTACTACGTACCCGCACAGACATCTTCCACCAGCGTCGTGGTATACAATACAGCATGAAGACCAATGCTTGTTCTAGATAGTCATCAAAATACACAATAGCCAGGAATAATAGTCAATGTCCATATCAAGCAGAAATGCTGTTTGCTTTGTAGAGGGATTTAAAATTTATAGCGTAGATATTGTAACAGAAGCAATTTTATTAATATACTATATGATTCGCTTTCCTAATACCGATTCATTACCTGTACTCAAAAAACTATATTCCAGATTTTTAAAAATAATAACCTTGACTAACACTGTCCATCTAAATTCTAAAGCATGGAAATTCTGATAACCTTAAGACTAACTCAACCGCCAGATTGGAATGTTGATTTTCTATCTTTTTCTATATCATCTCTGGTAAAAGCATCAGACTCTATCGGAATAAGATTTTTTCAATTTTTTAAATAAACATTAACAAAAACATGGCGCATAAAATAATTTTTCGATAATATTTTTAATCGCCGAACCAGCAGCAGTCTTGTTCTCATTTTTATGCAGGCGAGATGAAATTTAAAAACGTGGTAACATCAGTAGCCAGACATCTCTCTCTGTTTGCTATATTTCAAATTAACGATTGTATCATATAAGGGAAATTAAAGATTTGATACAATTATGTTATACAACACAGTCGTTGCTAACAGAAATCATTATAGTACAGATAAAGTATAAATGAAGTATTACAGTGTCTATAATGGTTAACACTCGCATTATTCAAATAATTATAATTGATTCCCTCTACATGCAATATACAGGCAGTGAAATTTTAACTACAGTGGGGAACTTTAATTGAACCTATAACTGTGGTTCATTTCCACGAGTTTGTGGGAATCTATTTGGACGTAACGAACAGCACTTACACACACTCGTATTCAACTTAGTTTACATTAATCGTCATCTTTTTATTACTCGAAAAAACACTTGTACAGATTACAAAAAAAATCAGTTCTGGCGAAGATTAGTTGCGAAGCTAAATACATTGTTAAAGGATACATTTTATACTATAAAATGTGACATATTTTTATAATTAATCTCTTCACAAAAAATCGTAATATGATTGAAATATTTTATATACCAGGTCTAGTAGTGGTAATAATGCAGCTGGGAAGTTCCATAAAAGAAAGGAGCGGATCTAAGACATAAAATTACGGTACAACATCTGACAAAAGACACCAATAATCCAATGTATTTATTTCATAAAAGAACGCACATGCATATGTATTGGAAAGTTGCCATTGGAGATAGATGAAAGGATTATAAGGAGGACAGGAAATCCTGGCTGATAATATTCAACATGTTATAGTGCCAGGAAAAGGTTCATGGTAAGCATTCTTTATATACAAATCAATCAATCATTGCTGCTGCTATATTTGTAAAATGTGTGAAGAAAAACTACGAAGTTAATGCACAACTTCAGGAACAAGCATGGGGTACAAAAAAAATAATTTTATATATGACTGAGTAATTCTGGTGGATTGATGTTATTACAGTCGGAATCTATGTCATGAAACCTGAAAACAGCTTTCAAAACACTAACACGATTAATAACTGGGTTAATGCATTCACCCCACATATAGCGTGTAGGCCTGTCCACGCATACAGAATTTACGCAGAACTAACGAGGTTGAATCCAAAAAACGCCAGCAGCGAGTGAAACTGGCAATTGACACAAAGGAATGAAATTTAAGAGAGGAAGATTTGCAAACTAGTACACAAAAGGGAGATAGAGTTCAAGTGGGAAAGTGTAGAACGGTTTAGAAAGAGAGAACTCTTCAAACTATTGAGAAGCACACAACTGTATACTGTATCATTAAATATCCGGATGTGTGTCTAAAACCTCATATAGTGAAACGATCGATACGAAGAAAATAAATACAACATTAGCTATTAAAAGATATGTGGTGTGGGTTCTCTTGGTAAGTAAGCAAACAATCATAGATGAAACAGAATTACGTAGGAGCTTTTTCGATGTTTTCATAACTAATATGTTCCTTCCTAATACCTCCCGTTGACTATTAAAGACATCAAGGAGATACGATTGTTAACATAAGAGAATCCAACCCCTGTGAGGTTCGTGTCGCGAAACTCTGCACATTTCCGAGGTGCTATTAGCAAAGTTAGTTACATGTTTCGGTCTCACAAAATTATAATTGACCATGTTTAGTTGGTGAGAGTAAAACTGTGGCGATCTTTCTACAACAGTTATAATGACAACCTCGAATAAACTAAACGGTAAAAATAACGACACCCTTGCTTTAATGTAATATTATGAAATCAGAAATGTTGCAAATTAACATTTACACATATGTAACAAAGCAAACTGATGACTTGTCGTCTAGAAAATGAATTGAAACACTTGGCAGTTGAACTGTGTTCCTAGTGTGTGTGTGTAATTATAACAGGATAAAAAGCACAAGATCTTGTCAGAAATCGGTTACTGCAAGTCAGTCTTAAGACATTCAGACCTGGCAGACATGCACATTGATATACTGTACATGCATGTGTCAATGCAGCATAAAGATCGAAGAATTGAATGGGACAGGCACAAGTCATCTTGGAGTGGGAGATGGCAGAAAGTGGTGTTTCCGCTGAAGCACAGTTTTCTTTGGGCCAGTTCAGCGGGAAGAATGTAGTCAAATCCCGACGTCAGCAGCGTTGCAAAATAAATCCATGACATATACAATGCTAAGTGGCAATTTTTTCGATTTATGGATACATGGAGTTGTTTAGAATTGAAGACAGATTAAATGAAGAACATACGAATATCCTGACAGCATTTTTCAATAGCAATACCGTATAATACACCTATACACACATGTCCAAATATTACTGAATGCTGCTGGAAGTTACACAAATTATTAAAATATTTCTTCTTATAAATCATGCACTCGTATGTAGCATGTTATTCGTATTATTGAAAATATGAAAATACAACATAGAGGCATATCACACCGAAAACACTCATTACTAATAAACCAGGAACACGAACAGAAGCCAGGAGATAATCTTCTGACCTCTGCTAGCTGAAATTCTACTGAAACTAACTCCCACGACGATTTTCGTCACGGCCTTTACGCCTTGATATTCATTCCCAAAAGGCAGAATCCAATCAACATTTTTACAAAATCTATTTACCATTGACGGACCGATATGTTGAAGAATTGTTCAAAAGAAAAAAATAGAAGAAAAATGATGGCGACTGTTAGCCACATCAAATGCACTCATAAGCAAAGAAAAAATATTATAGGCAAGCAAACAACTTATCAGCGGATTGCGTAACACCTCGAAGACGCTGTTCCGAGAAAATTGATTATTTTGCTCTGATTACTCGGGATCTTGGGGAGTATATTGGACACAGCGCAGCTCACAGCACAATAAAGTTGTGCCGGTCAGCTAACCCTTCCGGGTAAGAGGAAAATAAATTTCCCAACAAATCAACTGTATATAATTATATAATCCATCCTAAGAGCAAGCGTTCAAACAAGTCACACTTTTGACAAAATTGCTAAAGAATTTAAGAAGTTTCTAACTTTATAAGACAGGAGGGATACAAGTAAACGTTACCTGAATGATGTTAATATGGCTAATGGTGTATATTATAAAGATAAGTAAGAGTCGCCGTTAAAAGTCTATTACCAATATATTTACTATAAACTACGCTGACTTTAAATTGTTGACCCGAAATAAGTTTTACAATACAAACCAGAGTTTACAAAAAACTGTAAAAATTTACACCAGATACTGACATCCTCTGATCGAATCAGATCATAAAATATTTTTCAAAGAAATCAATCCATTTTTAACACTTGCTTAATTTGCCAAGAACATCATTTCTATTGTATAGATCACACTAGATATCAGGCCAGAATTGATATTTTAAGGTGCAAATTGTTTCATTTATCAGGGTGTACTGTCGAGCAATTCTGCAGAACATTTTGCATGATTTCCACAGGATATCAGAGCATTTGAGCAAGAATTTATCACTTCTTTTTTACGAAGCAAAAAGCTTTCTTATTGATCTCTTTGACAAATACAAAAATAAAACCAAAAAACATTATTTATTAAAAACGTTTTTGGGCGACAATCATGGTATTTGGATGAATATAGTACAGTACACACATATGCCGCCTGACTGTAATTGTACATAATTCCCAAATTCGTAAAGCTTGTAAAAAATGAAATTTCTTTTAAAGGTTTCTTTGCAGGATCACTTACAACTTCGCATGACTTTTGCAAATTATACAGACCGTTCGACACCCTGTTTATCTATTTTAGTAGAGTAGCTCAAAATGAGAATTTTAATAATTATTTTTCAAAAGTCAGGTCACAGAAATATACGCATTTTAAAATTAGTACCCCATTGCGATGTACACATATCGGACTATAGTATAATAATGCAATTCCAAATCTCATCCAACTATGGACACAAAAATCGCGTTTCGTGAAACAATGAACCTTAATAGCCTGCATTGTTGAACACCAAACGCTAGGCGGAGCAATAGAATGAGGGGCGTTTATTTTTAAAGGGTTTGCATTTCCCTTTTGGCGCCATAGGAACAGAAGTCGAGATGCAAACAAGAGGCAGCGGAAAATCTGTCAGTTGGAAAATTTTATATAGACAGCATGACCACCCCAATAATTGAAGATTTTGCCGAAATAAATTTTGCACATAAATTTTTATATTCAGTTTATAGGAATACTCGGACATGCAGACTGGATTATAATAAAAAATAAAACAATCATATTAACTAGTCTCACCGGCGGATCACGGGGGGCATTTAGGGCGCCCCCTCCCCAAGACCAAAGTTGCCTGTTTTGCCTCTCCCCCCAAAAAAGGTTCCCTCATATGTCTTTTTATTTGACGGAAAGGCGTTGTCACTAACTATTGACCTCTGCATGAACAGAAAAAACGGAAGGGAGTCATAGTGACATTAGAATGAAGGGCAATATTCACTCTTGGGCACCCTGACATTCGTCTTGAATAACCATATATACCCAGTGACGCAACCAGGGGGAAAACTAAAAGTCCGGACCACCCCCTCAGGGATTTTGGCGACTATTTTACTATATGGGGCGTTTATTTCGGTAATAAAGTCATACTAAATAAAATGAGATAATTTCACTCACGGCGCGGCGCCTATTTTGATAAGAAAGTTGTACTAGATAAAACAAGACAATTTAACTATAATGGCGCCTATTTCAATAATAAAGTTGAATATTAGATAAAATAATACTATTTTACTCATGGCGCCTATTTACATAATGAAGTCATACTAGGTAAACGAGACAATTTCACTCATGGTGCCTAATCCAATAGTAAAATTATACTAGATAAAACGAGATAATTTTACTCATGGCACCAATTTCGATAATAAAGTTCTGGATAAAACGAGGCAATATCACTCATGGTGCCCTTTTCGATAATAAAGCTGTACGTGATAAAAACGAGGCTTGTTCAGTCATGGCGTTCCTTTCGATATTAAAGTTGTACTGGATAAAACGAAACATTTTCCCTCATGGCGCTAATTTTGCTCATAAAGGTATACTACTATACTATAGATAAAACAAGACAATTTAACTCATGGCGCAGCGACTATTTCCTTAAAAAAAGTTGTACTAGATAAAACAAGACAATTTCACTCATGGTGCCTCTTTCCATAATACGTGTGTCAAAAATGTTCCGCAGGACTGGGGTCACAAAGTAATCTCCCTTGAGTCTAACAAACTTTTCCACCCTGCTCCGACACTCCTCCATGTACTTCTGAAAGGATCTCCCGGGATTCTCCACAGCTTCGTCTTCGCGGCCCTCTTGATGGCTTCCACATCAGGAAACTGGGTCCCCTTGATGACCCCTTGAGCTTGACAAAAGGAAACAAATCACACGAAGTGGCACAAGAGTTTCAAAGAGGGACGCGAAGACAACTTCAGGAGCGAAAGGTCTTCAACGAGCAGAACTGAGGACAACGTTGAGCGTGTGAGGCAGGTGGTGCGTGGCTGCCTGTTTGAATGTGGCGCACGCAGATGTGCCAGGACATCATCGAGCTCAAGGGGATAATTAAGGGACCCATTTTTTAGATGTAGTAGTCATGATCAAGAGGGCCGTGACGACGGAGCTGCGGAGAATCCCTTAGAGAATTCTTTCAGAAATGAATGTAGGCGTGGTGGAGCAGGATGGAAAAGTGCGTTAGACCCGAGGGGGATTAATTTGAAAGAGAAACTTGCAGTTTATATAAATCTTTTGAAATAATTTTTGTGACCCCAGTCCTGGAACGTTTCTGACACACCTCATAAAGTTATTGTACTGAATAAAACGAAGCCATATCAGTCAGGGCTCTCTTTTCGATAATAAAGTTGTACTGGGGACCAGTATAGTAAAAGGGCGCAATTATCTCAGGAAGGCTGAGTCCCCTTGTACCGCCCCCTTTGTTGCTCTCTGCACCATTGGAATAATTCATTTGCGAAATATTGAAAGGAAAAATACTATAATACTATGAATATCTTAGCTATCCTCGTTCGGATCTTGGATAATATACATTTCTACTCTTCTTCTCTTCTGTTACTTCTGTTATATCTTCAATGACTACAGTATACCAGGGTAAGGGGATATCGTCGTTGTGTAGATGAGCAACTCTTTCAGTTTTACCTTCCACCCATCTCTCGTCAAGGCAGGAAATAGGAAAAAGTTCCAACAGCAGCAAGTTGTACCTTTCCGAACCGACTTTTCATTTCACTGACTATTGTATATGGTCAAGAAAAGGTATGGTCACAGTTCGTTTGTAGTACGCCTCTGGAGCTTCTGAGACCATGTTATCGCGACAAATTTGCCGACCACACTGACTTGGAAAACTAGGCGGAGGAGCATTGACTGACTCAGTCATTTGCTTTGGATTCGCAAACCAGCTTCATACAACCCTGTCCTCGTGTTTTCGTGACCTCATTGGCTTCATTCATTGCAACGACGCTGATAATTTGATTCTGCAATGATGTTACCAGATTGCACGTGTAGCGAAGGAGACGTTTACAGTCATGAATGAGTATAAAAGCCAAAATTTTCTTCTAGTACAGTAGTAGCAAAATAGGAGAAAGAGAGAAGGAGCATAAATTGAAAAAAGACACAGAAGGCTCAAAAACGTAGAAACGGAGGGGTATAAATAGGGAGAAAGTGCAGAGGGCGTAAAAAAGAAAAATGAAGAAGGGTCATATTTAAGAAGAAAACGCAGAGGGTGTATATTTTTAGAGGCCCAAATTTTTCTTAGGGGTTATTGTGCTCCCTACCCCCCTTCCCCCCTGCGTCTGCGCCTTTTTTACCTGTACCCCCCTCGAAATGTTTGGCCCCACAAAAACAAAACCGACGGCTGGATCCGCCAATGACAGTAACCAAGCCTTTTTACGACCTCCGACGATCCAACATAGAGAAGTTTGTACAACTAGTATCTACTTATGACTGGACTTCCTTTTATAGATCTGATGCTGATGTCGATGGAAAATGTAACACATTCCAGGATACTTTATCGCACTTCATGTCACTCTGTATCCCAGTAACTTAGATCGAAATGACCGAGTCTGGCAAACCATGGATCACACCCCTTGTCAAACACTGCATACAACAAACATTGAATTACTACAGAGCAAAAAACTTTCCAGCCTACCACCACTGAAAGGAAAAAACGAAAACAATTATTGCTACCGCTAAACGTCGATGGTCAATGAAAGCTCAAAACAGTTCTTCTGATTTCTGGATAGTTATCAACTCGACCCTATAGGAACGAAGTCAAGTAATCATCTCAATTCCTTTGCAAGACTTTCAATAAAACTACTGACGCTGCAAATGGAATGAATAAAAACTTTACTTCTGTTTTTTGTACCTGATAGTCCTACACATGTAAACCGAAACTTAAGAGAGTAAAACACTACACATGGCAATCAACATTTCTGTTTCCCTTGTGAGAACCAAATTAAAAATATCAAACCAGGCAAGTCAGTAGGAAGTGACTGTGTTCCCTTTGTTCTATACAAGTCTGCAACAGATGCTCTTGCTGGACTGCTCACCCACATCTACAACTTATCAATATCCGAACGTTGATTTTCCACACGTTGCAAGCTGTCTCACGTCTGCCCTATTCCGAAAAGTTCTTCGCCTGATATTAAAAACTTAAGACTTATCTCGTGGATGCCTGTCCCATCAAAGATTCTCGAAAGCATTGTTCTTCATTCTGTACGTAATACCTTCATTACACATTTTGGCGAGTACCAATTCGGCTCAAGGCCTGCATCTTCAACAATGTATGCTATATTAAAACTTGTTCACCACGCGTTAACTCTACTCCAATTGCCTCGCGTTGAAGAAATCCAACTTGTCGCTTACGACTGCAGTAAATCTTTCGATGTTCTACAGTATGGAATCATTATAAAAGGCCTCTACGATGCCAAATTCCAAAATGATTTTATTCATTGGACTAAAGACTACTTGAACAAAAAATTCCAAGTTGTTCGCATTGGCTCAACTGTCAGCTCAACAACGCATGTTACTTCAGGAGTACCACAGGGCTCTGTACTGGGACCTCTGTTATTTTGTCTCGTCGCTGGTAGTTTCATTCGCTGCACGAAAATACTTGCTTGGTCCAATACGTAGACGACACTACCTTATGTATGCCACTGTACAAAGAACACGATAATGGTCACATCCTTTAACGAACACACAAATCTTACCCACTAGTCCACCACCAACGGTTTAGAAATTAATCTCAACAAATGTAAAGCAATATGTGTCGCCAAA
>JAUYWV010088334.1:0-15329 GCA_032274565.1 Nematoplana nigrocapitula | reverse complement strand
ACATCAGTTTAATCTTGGGCGGTTGAACTTAACTCATTTTAAAATAAAGATGAGTCGATTCGTCAACCGCCCCTACCCCCCTTACTTCGCGGTGCCTGTTGGAGGAGCTCCTAAAATCAGATACTCCGATAAGGAGCTATTTTAGAATGAGGTGGTCCTCGAAGTTAGGTTGGTTTTCGCATTCCACTACAATATAAAATGTTAAGACAACTGAAGAACTGCCAAACGGCGCTAGAAATTTCCGAATACCGTTAAGAATTTCCAAATACTAAAAAACAAAAAAGGGGAGGGCGCTCCGCGCCCCCCCCCCCTTGTATCCGCCACTGGTTAGAACTACATTGTATACTTAATCCGGGTATATCTGATACCTCAGGAATGCAGTTCTTCTGACAAACCCATCACGAATTGCAGAGAAATCGTAGTTTTCAATGTATATATTTTTGTCAAATACATAGAATAGTGTTGCCTAGGACAGCGGGAACTAAGGACAACAGACCTGCAGCACAAAGCAAATAATATACAGTCGAACAATGAGGATGACCAGAAATAGAAACACGATAATTTAACCGAGGGTGGGGAGGGTCAGAACTTTGATACAAAACTGTCCAAGTGAATTGGGCGGAGGTACTTACAATCGAAACGTCACATCGATTAAAATGGGGGAGAGGAGGTAAGTAGAGTGGTGAGAACGGGTTCACAACACCCAATGACACAATCCTAGAGAAGGTAGAAATTGAGCAAATCAACTACGTAGCGCTCTCGCATTGTGTTCTACAATTACAACAGGGATAAGTTCCAGTTAATTTGTCAAAATCACAACAAAGTCTTTACACTATAATACGTAAACTAAGGACATCGTTGTGGTCACAGCTTTGTGTTGGAAAGCTATAATTGTTTTAACAAGCTTACACACGGAGAAAGAAAGATGGAGAATGGGTTTGGGAAAAAGCAGCGCAAATATGGAGGCATGTATTTTGGAGAAGGGGAGTGACCTAGAGCCGGTATCCCCTATTCTAGTGAGCAATGCTAATGGCTAGAACAATGCAAACAGCTTATATCACATCAGGGGTCGGGACGGGGGTGGGGGTGGATTAGACTGTAAAGTAAAATTCCAATAGGTTAATAATAAGTAGAATACGAATAACAATATAGCATTATAAAACTGTAAAGAAAGCCAAACTCTAGAAATACTACTCGTAAGTAAGCGATTAAAAATATGAACGGTAAATTGTGTTCAGCTAGAGGAAGAAATAAGGCCAAAAACTCTCTAAAGGGAGGGGGGAAGAAGGGGTTTGAGGCGGTTCTACAAAAAAAACTAACGGTAAAAATACGCAGCTGATTACAAACGATCGTGCATAGGAAGGAGACTGGATGGATTTTGATGCGCGTGGATGTACAAAATTGTCTGCTAGATGATGGTACAGTATATATCATGGATATATCATGCGCTACACAACACACACACGGCAACACGTTTACCAATAGAAGCTGAGATGAGTGGCGATCCGATAATCTCTATGAGAAGGCAGCTAGTTAAGGAAAAACTAACGAAATGAACAACACAGGTCAACAGGTTACTGGTTGGAGTAACAGCACTCAACTGAACACTAACCAATCGGAAATAGAAAACAAAACGGCGTACAAAAGCACAAAACGAGAGGAACAGAAACTGTGAACAGACAGACATGAAGCAGCAGTGATAGCAAGAACCCGATGCAGCTCCATTTCAGTTAAACTGGATCAAAACTGTGGATCAACGAGACACGTGTCTGGGAAACTAACGAGTTAAAAGTGGGAATTCTGCGACACTTAATGCAGCTCTGGTGGAGGAATGGGGTGAGGGAGAAGAGATGGGGTGAAGAATCATTTCCAAACTCAGCAGTAGTGCGGATTAGTAAAGACTTACTTACCACTAACACATGAGTAAAAATAGCGCTGCTTTATTTTAAGGGAAGAAGCATGATCAGCAGTAGGTATGAGGAGAAGAAATATTGGAGAGAGTATTGAAATGAAGACAATGAAGAGAAGAAAGGAGACCAAAAGAATGGAGAAGACAGAAAAGTCCGGGTGTAGACAACCGTATCATTATTGATTGAAAGTCATCATTATTATCACCACCTGTTCAACGAACCAGTTGGGATGCTGGTGTAAATTGTAACGCAAAATGGGAAGAATAACTCCGGCGGTGTGACATAGAGGATCATGCAGCCACAGACGACAACTGCTACAAACAATTATAGGCAGGGCTGTGAGGACAACTCGGGGACGATTTATAAATGACTAAAACACCGGCTCAAATTTGCCGAGTAGTATTTTATAATTCCGACCAAGTAAGAAGGACACATATGAGTTTCTTGCCTCATAATGAAAGTATTGTTAGCCATACTGCTGATGGAATGTCGCGGAAGTGTATATATATATATAGTTTAATATATGAAAAAATGAAAGTGAAAAAAATCTGTCTAAAAAACACACGGAATAACACAAAGAGATTTTTTCTGGAATGTTGAATAGGAACAATTAATAGAATTGTTTCACTAGATTCAAACAAAAAACATACATAAGGAAAACGAGAGAGATTCTTCTACAAAAATATGCTAAAAATATAGAGGGGAGGAGGGGAGGGAATGGGAGATGGAAAGAGATTCCTAATAGTTTGCAAAAATGATCGTTGCATAAGATTCAAATAATGATAATAATAACGCACGCACGTGTGTACTGTATATATAGATAGATGCAAAAAACAATGGGACATGGTTGGTTAAGGCGGAAAAAAGAAACTACAATAACAGGAGTGGAATGCCATTGAGCAGCTACTAGCCGTGACAGCCCGCTGTACACTAGACTCACACATCAGCAGTTCAATCAAAAAGTGCAATGGTATGGAGTGTCATGGTAGTTGTCGAGTTTCCAGCAAAAATCAAACAAAAAACACGCGGGAGAAACTCTCTTCTCTGGGATGGAGAGGGCGAAAACCGAGCAAAAATGGGCAAACACAACTATAAGCAGTTTCTTAATTTCAACACATGACGCAGTTTGCCGTGGACGGAGGAGCAAATGAAATATGCTGTTCGTTGGGTCATTTTGTTGCCGTTGCTATTGAGATCCTTCTAGCAGCAGCTGAGTAGAGAGGTGGGAACGCATATGAATTGGTATATCTTGCCCAGGCGACGTACACATGTAAAATACACGACTACCTGTTCTTCTTTTACTACTACTATTACTACTCATGCAGAGAGAGAGAGAGAGGAAACCGACGACCCTTTCCCTATGGATTTCAAATATTTTGCCAGTGATTTAAAAAATCAGCGAAGAGCATATACGCCGTTGTTCCCAATCAAAAGGTAGTTAAGCCGTATTGTATTCATTCCTCGTGAGGTCAAACTACAGTAAACGTGTTGTAAAGGTTTCGGTTTCAGGCGGATGCCCGTCAGAGAAAACGAAGTCCCCACAGATACGAGACCAGCGCCATGGGTCCTCCGCCATCACCGACAGAGGTGGGACCCCCAACCCAAACACACGCAGCCTCGGGTCTAGGTGAGTAGGACACTCCTGGAGCCAGCCCTCCAGGGCCTGCTCCTCTCCACAATGGGGACAAAGTGGAGGCATTCCTGCTTCTAATCTGCGCAATCAGCGTCTCAGCGCGCCCTGATAAGCCCACCGGGTTGTAAAGGTAGGTCGGTAGGTGAGCTTTGTTTACAAATAAACAATTAACATTGGGTGAGGTTATGTTTGGTGTTAAGTATGACTTAACACCCGATTTAACACCGAACATAACCTCACCCATTGCTTCCTGCGATGAATTTTGTATCGGGCCTGCTAAAACCACTGATATATCCACAGGGAAAATGTGCGGCACATCTCACATACAAGAACAATATAACGCAATATGCCTATAGCAAACAATCGTCATAAACAGCCTTTGGCAGGGTTCGGAGTAGACGAGTCGAAAGAAGGCCAAAGAATTTTACCGATAACGTAGAACCCAGATTTCATATGGCTACATTATAGACAGATTATAGACTGTAGTTGAAAATTTTGGGCTCGGGCCGAGTCGGTGTTCCGATAGCTTGGTCCGTATCACAAACTGGCTGAGTTCTGCTGTCGACAAGGATCACACCACTACAGCAGGAATGCGGTGGAGCAGAGGAGAAGCGTTGCCGGACTCCTCCTGAACCCCTAGATGAGGCGTGATGGTGGAATTGGTGGCCTGGAAATATGGCTCGGCTTCTTCTTTAACTTCCAACTCGTCTGTGGATGCACGCCGCGAATGGCTGATCCGCTGCAGTTGATTGTGGGATACTCGTCTGGCTTGGACGCATACGTCTGTCATGCACAAATTGATGGTGCCTGTTCGTAGATCCGGGTTGCGACGACGAATGTAATCTGGACAGGACAGAAAAGAAAAAACTAACTATTGTAACGAGAAAATGGAGATTGGATAAACCGGCGGCTCCTTCCAGAGGATGGAAGGATGCCCGAGCCGTAGAATTCAAGTAGGTGTGGAGTGGGGCCGAGGTTTGATAGGCAACTAGCCGAAAGGGCTGACAGTAAAGTGGATCAGATGGATGAATCAAGTTTGGGAGATATTCGACGCACGAGAAACATTGTGATAAGTGGAGCGAAGGGCAGAGAGCGAGGAAGTTGAAGTTCAGAGTGGGGAACGTAATTATATGATGGATGAATAGGAAAAATGTGCATAAAGGAAGGGAGCGTATCAGCGAGTTCGTCGAATGGGGACTCATTCGAGATGAAAACCGATAGGGCAGAGTGGGAATGAATAAAGAATTTACCAGGCATGTGAAGGAGGCAAAGTGTATGAAAAGAGGGGTCAATGGCATTCATCATTAAAGAAGTCCCAAGAGAGCGTTAAAGAGTACAGGAATTAGGCTGGAAACGTGAGAACCTGCAGCTAAGAAGAGGTCGAAGCGTCAGTTGCTGCAAAAAGAACAGGAAATGAAAACGCTTTGGGCAAGAGGAGAGAAGACGTAAGTAACAGGAGAAAGTGAACATACACGGAAAAGGCAGGCAGTGAGAAGTAGTAAAAAACAGATTGAAGACAATTGAGAATCAAGTAATACGCGTTGAGCGGGAAGTCTGAATTAACCAAGGGAGTCTGGGAGATGGGCCAACTTACTTTTGATCGACTGTGTGACTTCGGGATTGAGTCGGTGCTTGTACTGACCCTCGCCCGACAGAGAGGATCTGGCCAACTCCTTCTGGGAGAAAAAGTGCTTCATAAGCAACCGGATGAGGCGAGTGGCACTCCCCGCCGCTTTGGAGACCAGACTCTCGTAGACGTCCCTGGGGACCACCACTCCGGGATGCTCGTAACACAGCTGGATGCTAACGCCCTGGAACAATAAGAGAAAACCACAATTACAATCACAATTACCATCGAATTGCGGAGATATTTCTATAATCTAAGCCGCAAGACTATTTCCTTAATTACTATACCCGGTATCACTACAGCGCTCTGCATATAGGTGGCAGTTGGATAGCGGCTATTTTGACCAGCTAAGAAACTAATTTTCCTCAGTTGGATCCAATTTCAACTTGTCGCTAAAGCTTGACACGACAAAGAGAGTGGGAGTCGGAGTGGGGGTTGGCGATGGCGCGTTGCCACAGATCAGCAATGTTGGGGCCCCTTTAAATACGGCGCCGGTTGAAAACATGTCGATCTCCAAACTAAACAAGTGCAGATTAACGACGATGACGTAAGACCGATTCGACCCCACAGTCCAACAACCCAAACAAACACCCAGCGGTGTGGTTTCTCATTAGTAGGCGGTGAAGTGCGGGTGAAGTCGAAAAGGCGGAGTTGTTGGGGGGGCAGGTGGGAAGAAGCCTAAGACCAAGTCAAGCGAGCCGGTTGACTGATTACAATGTACTCTGTTTCCCTCATCAAAATCTGGACCACTTATGAGCGCGTCAGACAGTCATCATTATCGGATGCCCAACAAACGGTCAGCAGCGTGGTTCACGTCACGCCGCACATATTCAATGAACCTTTGGTCATTCTTGACGCCTAGGAAGTGCGGGCAAATGTGTGGCCAAAGTTCGAGAGAAGATGAGTCGAAACAGATGAGCATTGAAGATGGAGGTCTTCGGATGGGAATACTAGAAGATAGTGGCCATATGGAGAGGCATACGGGGAGGTTGATATACGAGTAGAACGGGTAAGTTGGAGTTCCGAGGAGAACAAGTGAAGTGATTGAATTCTTTCGCCGCTTTCCCGGCGCTGTGAAACAATAGAATCTCCGGAAGACAGGATAAATACTTTCAATACACTTTGTGGTTTAGTGGGTTAAAGAAAAGCGTGCCACAACCAACAAAACATCATTTAACTCCCTGTAGTCAATGTCAATCTATCTTCGTGATAGGCATTATTATGTAAATAAATAAAATTTATGTAAAAGTCCAGATATGGTGATTTTCATTTAAAAATATATTTTCAATACAATTTATGCGTTAATGAAGTTCGATTTGGTTGAAAAACATGTCTAAAACATACTAGAAGAGTGGTTCTTTCACCGAAAAAAACACGAAAAAGCGATTTTTTCTATAAATGGAGAGAATCATCATTATCAATCCTTAAATTTTCTATGGGAGTATTCTAAAAAAGTGACGTAAGTAAATTTGAATTCCGTAATATAACTAATATACGTTGGGGAATAACACTGACGCATATAAAATAATTTCAAGTGCCATTGGAGCGTTGACAGCGTATTTCTGCATGGTTGAGGGAGGGAGAGTAGATAAATTACTAATTCATAAAACTGTACTGATAATTTAAGATTTGTAATTTACAATTACATAACAAACATTGCATTCAATTCGATTAGTAACTAATTATTACAGTGCAAATTCAAAATTTAAATTTATAATATTAACAAACTAAAATTTGTTTTGAAAATAAATACTTTATAGTGTCTACATTTCAATTTCCAATGACATAAAAAATAATTGAACTCCGTTAATGTATAGGACATATATTCTCAATAATGGAATATTACTACTTCGCTATTTTTTAGAACTTCCGGCATATACGCATACATATCATATTTAATAGTTAGACTCCATGTTTAATAAACCTAAACCGAATAAAACTAAACAGCTAACTAGCTAGTTCTCTGGGTGTGTGTGTTTTGTGTGCCTCCTTGGTTAGGTATGCTGCGCGACATGAGGTTCAATGAACACAAACAACAGGCCTTCGTGGAAACAGTTCCGTCTCTCTCTCCGTATGTACCTGTTGTCACATGCAACCCAGGAAGGGAGGGAGCACACATTTATTATTTTTCACCTCGAAAGTCTATCGTAGATGCGTGGAACGTGTGTATGTGTGTGTAGTTGCTAATGTATGCACAGAAGCGCCCACCGCCAGCGTCTGAGCAAAGTAACAAGGCGGCGAGAGAGAGAGAGGAGTGAGAAAGAGCTAGCGGGTGGGTGGGTGAGTTGGTGGAATACACAACAAACTGGATACGCGCGGGTTTAGCTGGCAACTGCACAATGGCACTCATCCTCCTAACCCATACATACGTGTTTCTACATGCCAGTCTATCTAGTATAGCGGGCGCAGAGCAATACAACCACCGATCAACGCAGGCTGCTTTCGTTTTGTCTGTCGCATCACATGAATGAGTCCCTTGTTGCTGGCGATGAGCACGACAGAGAAACTACGGAAAGGCCTGTCCTGTGTCAACGTTACATGAGACTCGCTTTCTATTCTGCATGACACGATCGCACTCGCTCTACTCCGTTTGTCGTCGGGCAGGTATCCATTGTACACAACCAGCAAGAACAGCGTCTGCTTTGTTCACAATTTATTAGCCTATCTAACGTGTATCTCTCCATTTCTTTGAACTCAATTGAATTCTCAAGCTTTTTCTCACTATATTTTTTCGAGGTGTTTGCATTCACTCTCACTTTCACTCTTCTATGCAGTTTATTCTCTTTTTCTGTATTTCGCATTCGCCAGTCTTCTCTTTCCTGAGTTTATGCATTATCTCTCACTGAAAGGTTTTTCCTCTCGCGCTTCTTGGGTTTTTGTCTTCCTATTCCCTATCTTTGCCCCCCTCTCTCTCTTTCGCCTCTATAGTAGTCTAAAGATGATCTGACGGACTCGTGTTTTTTTCAGTGGGGTTCACGAGCGAGTCACTCATTTGCCAAACCACCACCGCCACCACCACAAACCACAGCCGCAACGCGGAACGACTAACTGGCCCTCCCCCAACTCTACTAGTGAGACTGATATATGGCAGTAATAAGCTGAGCTGCTACTCCGAGTGCCTGGCACTACTTCACTTCCTTGAAGTTGATGATGAGAATTCTGTTCCGCCATCCATGTCCCACTGAAAAATGAAATTGCTCAGGCGCTCTCCTGTTTTTGGTTCGATAAAAATGAAGTCAATGGGAAGAAGGAGTGAATACGGACGGGAACGCAGGAGGAGGAGAAAGCGGGTGGATGGATGAGCGAGTGAATGGCTGATGTTGTGGGGAGGAACAGGGGTAGGATAGCGGAGCAGGGATGGGGATGGAGGGGGGAAGAGGGGAGTGAGCGTACAGTCTGCGAGTTAGCAAGACACAGGGCAAGCAAATATAGGAAGGACACGGTGAATACCTCCCCCTCACTCTCTTCCCTTCTCTATACTGCTAGCATGTAATAATACGGTTACCAACCACGGGAACAACTAACCAAAAGCAACTCTTTCTTCTCTTCCTTTGCCTGTTCAACTGCAGCTTCCTCACTACGTATAGGCCAACAGGAGTGAGTAGCTGCAACTCATGATCCCCGTGCTTGGGGTGACTGCGCATGGCGGACACAACACAAACTCAAGTCAATGGATGGAGAGGGAGGAAGAATGGACGGGAGAGCTACACATCGTCTCAACCAAACCCACCCACCATCATAGTCCACGACGAAAAGAAAAGCAATCAATAGACGTATCGATTTTTAGCCCAAGTTACATATACACACAGATGAATTATTGAGCGAAGTAAATTCGGGAGTATTTTCCGAATAAAAGGCTAGGCTATTTAAAAATAAGCGAGATGCACTTCTTGAAAATTAAAATTTCAATATGGTTTTACAAAATCTATACAACTGAGCATTCATTGGGTGTTCCGTTTTTGTCAAGCAGGTTCACGTTTATGGCATCCATTTTCTCCACACCGTTCGATTTTCTGCTTTATCCTTTAGATTTTTATATGAATCTGCATTTAATTCTGTTACCATGCTTTTTCTTGGCCTTCCTCGTCCACGTTTTCCACGAAATCGTACTTCGGTGATGATTGTTATCATTAGGTTATCTTTTCTTAAGATGTGACTTATTCAGTACTTCTTCTGTTTATACATAGTCTGAAGTAAATTACGACTTTCTTTATCTCTTTTTAATAGGTTTTCTTTGGAGAAAATATCAGCTCAGAATCTCAACAGTGAATAAGTTGAACACAGGGGAAAGTTGAAGATTCAGTCGCTAAAAGCGACGTTTATTAATGCTGGGCAAAGATGGAACTCGTTCTGTGGCTGTGTTCTAGCTCCACTTAATTCGCATAATGTCTACAGTATATGCATTATGCATCTTTTCAAAGAGATTTCTTTATTTTCGTTAACATATTATACAATCATTACTTCATACATGTTTCATTTCGGAAAGAAAATCCTAGTTATTCGCTGTAGTACCTCCTTACCTAGCTTTCGCTGCTGGCTGGGAAGGCGTACTGAAAATGACACCCATTTTAGTATGATAGAAGATGACGTCGACATGAGCAGATTTATCAGCCGGTAAATTCTGTACCGCGTTTAAAATGTAAAAGAAAAAGTGTTATGTGAAGAAAATGTACTAAAACCGGTGAACGTTTCGTCAACGTAATTAATGAAATAAATACATGCAACAAAACCTAAATTTTAAATGATGGCCATTAGAACATACAATCAATAATCGAAAAACAGAAATGGCGTTGGGTTCACAGTGGTTAACCGGTAAAACGGTTGACAGTACCATTTCTAAGCTATAGTTTCAAGCCTGTAGCACCCGGTCCGGCCATGGCCGGACCACTTTTTCAGCGAAAATTTGTGGCGCCTATTTAAAAAAATAGATATAACGGTAGCCATAATATAAACAATATGTTCAAGTTACTATGATAATAGTAATCATTCGAAAATACCCGGCCTCAGAATACAAGTAATGAACATAGAAATCTGAACGCCACACCCCGCGATTGACTAGAAGGAACATTGGCGGACTTTTGCATTGTGCTGGCGGCACCTTAAGACAGGCACCGCTTGCTGCATCTGCCTGCGACGGCTAACTAACGGTTCTGTTACTTTACATTATAAAAACTAGGTGTTGTCGCTATAGGAAAAACTTTTTTATTATTTAAGTTTTACTGCTATAAGTTTTATATTATTGTAGCTCTCATCCAGACGCACATTTTAATATAATTTTATTCATATCTGTGTTATATTTCCTGTAGTTTTACCTCTTTGAAATTACGTGAATTTGCATTGAAATGAATGGAAACCAACGGTTTTATACCCGCTGACAGCGCTAAAGCAAGGTCTACGCTTTTTGAAAAATGTGCCTTCTAGTCAATTTCAAACAAAGTGGTGTTGCGTTCCGATTTCTATGGTGTGTACTAGAGAAATATACGACTTATAATTAACGGCAAGGGCAATCTTGTGCCTCACCGTTGCCAGCGTCACCTGGAAGATTCGCCCCGGTATCAGACAAAACGAACCTTTCCGGACGATAAACACTCGACTGACACAGCTGACAGCCAGGGACAGGAGATTTTAATACAGGCTGTGACGGCACTCGAACCTGCAACTTTCGCTATTACTGGCAACTGCTGCTATTGCCCCAATCTCTTTCTCTGCCTCCTCTTCTTACAGTATCCATCACTCTCTCCTTTCTCCCTGGCGGTTATCACTTCGCAATAAACTTTTCGACAACCAGATCCTCAATATTTCACCCGGTGAGCTTCTCGAACTTTCGCGCCTTCGCTGCAACGGGCACTTCACCCTTTTTACCACTTACCTCCATCGGATTAACCTGTCCGATTCCCCCACTTGCCCTTCCTGCGGAGAAGGCCAGAAGGATCATTCTCACCTTTTTCTCTCTTGTTCCTCCTTCATCTTCAGGCCTCCGCCTTGCCAAACAAACTGCTCTAACAAATGAGCCACCTCGCCTCACCTGTTTCAGTGGAAATAATACGAAAGAGCAAACAATCTTTACTTTCTACTTATTCTCTGATGTTTCGCAGAGGTAAAGAATATGGCGCAAAACTTACCGAAACCGGAGGCGGCGAACCATTCTGGAGAAGCCGTGCGTCCGCTTGAGCAGCAGTTGTAACGGCGGCAGTCGCCCCTTGGCTGTGTGCAACTCCTCCTTCGACTCCAGTGCCGCTACCGCTGATCACCTGAAAAGTCAACAACAAAGAAGGGTGTGCGTTAGCCAGGATAGGCCGCAGTACGAACAGGAAATAGCACATATTCGCTAAATGAACTCGACTAACCCGAATTCATTCTTTCTGAGAATAGTGGACGGCCCTAGTAGAGGGTACATTTGAAGTCCAACTTTCTTTCTTTCTTATTCCCCGGTCAGCGGGGGAGGGGGTGGGGGCGTCAGCACCCCAACTCACTAGACTGGATTTAACATGTATAACATATTCCTTTATCTGTGCCTACAAAATCAATTATTTAAACATAAGGACTGTCATTACAAACACTGCAAATAGTCAAATGAGGAAAGATGCGGATTTACCAGTTCATTAAAAATATGACGTGTTATTTTCACTATATAGGAAATTCAAATACCTACCAGTACACTCTGGCCAGGAAACTTGGCTCAGATGTTTGCTTGAAAATTGATGCTCATGTTCATTTTTGTTAGTTTACACTATATTTCACTACAAATGCTGTCATGGTCACGTAGAAAAGTGTGCTGTTTATAAACTGTTTTACCAGATAGTCCTGTTATTTACTATAAATGGGGATAAAGAAGCATACCAAATGTAATTCCCACATCTATTTTCCTCATTTAACAGCTTGTAAAGTTATAATGACTATCCTGACTTTCAATAAGTGATACACGTTCAGATTTTCAGCTTAACATCAAGGAGGCTATATATACTGTAATATCAAATCTGGACAACATAGCATAATTTCCAAATTTCCAGTGTTGTATCGCTGCTCACTGCGAAAGTCCAGCTCTCACCTGCGGTGCCACACTCGAATCCTGCCTGGATGGAGCCCCGCCGGCACTGCTACCATCCCCAGCTCTTTCCTCTGACGCCAGGTCTGTCTGGCCAGCACCAGAGGCAGCAGTCGAATGCCCGCCTTCTACAGGTTCACCCTCGCCGACACCATCAAGAACTTCCTCCAGTCCGGACTTGTCCTCCTCAGGAGTTGCGCCCATCTCCAAGCGTGTGGTCGCCGCTCCAAAGTTGACGGCAGATGTCGTATTGGTGGAGAAGTTGGACTCCTCTTGAGCAGAGTCAAAACTGATCTCCTGACCGTCCGACATGTCGTCCGAGAGGACAGACTATACGTGAACAAGGTGAGAGTGGGATGAAAATGAATTTATCAATACTCAGCAGTACACAGAAGTCCATTTTATAGCGCGCATACTATGCACAGTCCAGGAAAAAGTCGGTGACACTCACGAACAGAAGGTAATTTTTTATATGACAGATGTTCTGCTCTTGCAGCAAAATGGCTCTAACTCATCAAATATCCAAGCTGAAATCGTACTGTGTGACACAGTGGACCTGGGATTGTGTTTGTTTACAAGACAGGATGGCGTCAGTGTTGTTTTTATCTTGAGGAGCAGGTAACCAGCTATCTGAAGCCTATGCTTCTTCAAACAGAAAGATACACATACGTGACAAGTAGTGATGTTTTTCATCCAGCCTCTAACAGAGCATGGGGTCACCGGCAGAGCAATTCAAGCCGCAGCATTCGAGAGAGCCTAAGCGGTTGCCATCAAAGGTCAGGAGGGAGGAAGGGGGCAAAATTGTAGGGATGACTAGTCGAATGAGCCCGATAGTGGATGAGATCATTGGATAGAAGGACGTAGGAAGGGGGAGGGGAGTGAACCATTGGGAGAGGTTTTCAATAACGAGGAGAAGAAGGGTGCGGTGCGATGGGAGAAACGAAGTAAGTAATAAGTTCAATGATGCGTCATCGTCCATCTTTCTTCATACCAAGTTTCAACTAAACCAATCTGGCGATCTTTAGAATTCAGCCAAAAATTAAAACTTTCAGCATTGCTCCACGTTATACTATTATAAGTAGTGTAATATGCGAAAAATGAAAACTTTATCGGAAATGACTACTTAAAACAAAAACATTTAAATACGTATACTAAATAAACGTGACAGACATACAGACAGAGATCTCTTCTTGAAAGTCAACACCACAGCAAACAAACGCAACGACACAACACTGAGAAAAGGTGTTTCATTCAATCTGTAACAACCTCATTTATATTATTCAAACGGTCCATTCGAACAGAGAAGATGGACGAAAGCACTCCTACCTTTCCCAACTCTCCCATGACAGCGACTGGTGTAAGACCCTCATGGCTGGCCACCTTGTGCTCGACAAGGTAGTAGATGTACTCGTCATAGAGCAGACGGATCAGATGGAAACTGCCGAAGCTGGCCGCAGAGCGGAGGGTCAAATCCCGAATAACCATGGAGCTGTAGAAAGACCACTTGAGAATGAACTGCCGGGCGGCACGGGGGAAGTCGGGTCTCGACTCGTGCCGGCGGAGCACGGTGGTGACCACCTGGTCCAGCCAGGCGGCCCACTGTTCCAGGGAGGTCTGCTTTTGGAGAATCTTCTTGAAGTCCTGCTCCAACTGGGAAACGGTGGCGTCGTCACAGTAGCACACCCACGAAGCCTGCTCCTGTTAGAGAAAGCAGTATTACGAGAATTTAAAGCGACTATAAATAATTAATCTAATGAGAAATTCACGGTAAGGAGCCCAGTTCTACTGCATCAGTCAATCGTGGTTTTCCTAGGGTCAGTTCATTGTGGCAGACGCCCGCTGTTAATTTAATGACCAGTAAATTAATATGTACATTATACAACTGCTGGAGGCAGTAGACTGACATCTCAGCTACGTTAGTGACCAGTTCCGATTTCAGGAAAAAAACTGCTGAAAACATCGTCCATAACCGTCAACAATTAAAACAGCTATATATATGAAGGCAGGAAAACCAGCTAATAACACAATAAACTAGTCTCATGAAATCGATTTGTGAGTTTAGTTCTAGCTGGCTTAGTCCGATTAAAATTACTTCCTTTAACAGTAGGTAATATCTGGAAAAACCCTTTGCGAGAGAATACTGAAGCAATCAGCGAAGGGTAGAATATCGCTAGTTTCGTCCTTTCCTTGTGCGTTTTGTAGGTGTTGTGTAATAGTTTTATTGGCAAATGAGAGCTCTTGTACTCGAAGATGTAGATACCGTAACGATATATGCGCTCCACAGGGCGGACAAATGTATTGATAAACTAGAGTCGAGGGATTTAATTTTGGCTAAATCGCTACATTGCCGAAGGCTGTTGCTTTGAGCAGTAGAAGTTCCGCGGAATCTTTGCATTAGAAGTCACCTCATTTATTTCGTTTTTCCACTTGTTCTCAGAGTTTTGTGTTATTGTAACTCATATTATAGCACAATTAACTCATAGCGTTCACCCGCAATCTATAAATAGGTAATCTATAAATAGGTAAATCATTGTGCTAATTATTTTATTTGTTACATTTGTCTGAAGATGATTTATGAAATAAACCTAAACACTTCGTGAAATACCTCTTCTTTTCAATTATATTTTAAAAGCTTGTGACAAATAGTTTTATATAATACCCAGCAAACTTCAGTGACTGGTGTCAACGCTACTTGAGGAGGCGGATGACAGTCTACCAGAACGCGAAGTCAGCTGGCTAGCGTTCGAAAATAAGTCCGAGCGCCTACATGAAAATATTTCCACATATTGTAGATAAACTATAGCAAAATTTCAAAAGCGAAAACATAATATATTGGCTAGCAGGCTAGGCTGTGGAAAAATAAAATAATTTAAAAAAATGACACAATAAGTTCGCATTCAGTCTGCATTTCTTCAGTAAGCCACGCTGTTGACTTGGATGGGCTTGTTCGGCATATGTCATCACGCAGATAGACAATGTTTTCCGTTATCTCCAGCAAGCAGTGGGTACTAAGCATAGAAATCGGATTCCGCGGCAGAGCTATTTTAATCTAGAAGCGACATCAGCTGATTTAATATGGCGGAATGGCGAACAACACTGGACATCTCACTAGTG
>JAUYWV010088312.1:0-15332 GCA_032274565.1 Nematoplana nigrocapitula | reverse complement strand
ACAAAATCATCTACTGCGTGTGTGAAAGGTAATAAACCATATTATATACCCTATGCGTTTTCAGCTAAACGCATAGCCAGCATATGGTCTGCTAGTCAAGGCTGTCAACTCCATCCTGGCCAGTTGCAAACACTCCTGGAATAGGCCGAAGCAGCATACGGCGACCTCCTCTACTTCTGCGAAGTCCGCTGACTGTCTCGCGGAAACAAGCTGGGTCGCGTTTGGGAGCTCAGGGCCCAGATCGCCATCTTTCTAATGGAGAAAAACCTCCCCAATGCCGTGGAGTTTGGGTAAGGTATTTTACCAGGGTCTCCCTCAGGGGTCGGTTGTCGCACTACTGTTATTTCTCGTTTACGTACACGACCTGGTAGAGAAGCTGGGAGAGAGAGAAAGAGAGCGAAGGTAGTTGCATTTGCTGTTGATTCTTTTATAGAGGGATGGTGTGGGTACAGGGTGATATATCATCTTGCCAAATTGTTGTATTGCTACAATGTTATACATGTATTTGCACCATTCTACGTTACGATGTTGCCTAACTTGTAGCACTTGGTTTAAAGAAAGCTATTGAATTGGTCGTTCCTGTTTATTAATCGAACTTGTAAATTATATTTCAAGTACGGAGGAACAGTTGTTGAAGTTAAAAGCGCTTAAAAATATTTTTTAATTTTTCTTTAAATGGTTTAGGTGGGAAATGCATACCCCAAGTAACCAGATAAATTCCGGGAACGTCTCTTGAATGCATCTAATGGAACGTTCTATTTGAATTTATTCTAGAAACGTTTCAGGAAATTTCTATAAATTGTTTTAATTATTTTAGTATTAGGGCAATAGAAATAAATAGTATAACTGTTCCTATCTTTAAAATTAGAAAGTTATGAAAATGTTAAAAAATGTATTGAACTATCTGAGATTATCGACTGAGGTACATAAATGATTTATTTTTTCTATAACCAAAAAAAAATTACCACATACTTACTGTATTATATTAATTGAAAACGTAACTGAAAAATCAAATACGGTCATTCAATATTGAGGTATAGAAAATTTATGTATAACTCAAGACGATGTATGTGTATAGTATATAATGTAAATGGTTAAAAGTGAATGTGATTTACCTGATAAAACTCTTCCAGCTTGTATGATCTCGAAAGACGTACACAATAAAACTAATGTCTCCGTCGTGGAACAGTTGCTAAGGCGTGGGATTCTGAGGCGAAAGACCGCGGTTCAAATTCTGGCATGGATTAAAAATATGAGAATTGTACCAGAATGATGGTAGAACTGTGTCTTCTCAAAGTACTATATCACAGTAGTGGTGAAATGTTAAAAATAGAAGAAATAAAAATCTTTCACGGCATTTTTTAACACATACTACATACTTCGCAAATTTCATAAATCGCACAGCCACTCTGCGTCAAGCTTGAAGCACTTGCAAATCAGATTTTGAACGGCGAAGAGGACAATGAATGGACTTATACGAATTTATAGAAAGCAACGAACAAAGAGCCTTCAGACGAGAACGATTTTTCGAGTTCATTTATGACCGACTCAAAAAATTGGGCGAACCTTATTGGCCTGATCGCGCAACTATAATTTATTTGGTTCATTTGACAAGAGTTCTCCCCCTTCAGCATCGCATCTTTCGGAATGAACCTCTGCCTCCTGTGACACAACTGTTGATTTGTTTGAAAGGTTTTGCCCCAAGAAATTCAGCTACCGTACTTTGTGTGAACAGTTTCGTGTCTCTGCTATGGAAGTTAACAGAACTGGTTAACTGGTTACCACTGCTCTTCTTCGTTGTTTGAATGAAATAATATTTCCCAGAGGAAATCGGTTAGATGATGTAAATAACGGTTTTCATTTGATGCCAGGAGGATAATCGCAATATGGTTGGTGCTGTTGACCATGGCATATGTAAATATTTGATTTCCTGTCAGTGCCCACGACGCTTTTGTTCTCGTAACTCGGATATGTTTAGCCAGTTTGAATATGGCCATATCAACGGATCTTTTTTTGGAACCAACTGGTATGGATGGACTGACTCGATATCTCATGACTCCTTTCATAACTCTTCAAAACAGGGCCGGTCCAGCAAAATTACAGCATTGCTCACCGGCGCTCAAAGCACTGTTTCGAAAATTTGGACAAAACTGGTAAGATATACAGTATAACGTTTTTCATGGTTTACCCGTTTATAGTACTAATTGTTAAATAAATATTACAACCCAAATCATACATATCAGGAAATCGATGCCTGCTCATTTCTTCACAATGTTGCCAAGAGAAGACGACTTGCGGGCCCCAAGGACATTGCTCTTCTCGAGAAACGCAATTGTCCGGCAATTTGTTTGACATTACAGTACATTTTGTGACTTCTATCAGATATATATGTACGTTTTATTACGATTATGTATAATGTTGTAAGGCTAATTATTTAAAGTATATGGAAGAAAACGAGTTACATTCTATCAATGCTTGTCCGTAGTAGCTTTCTAAGAAATATAGGCGCTGTCATCGTTGCAAACGCACTCGAGAAGATCCTCATGAATTGTCAGAAACACAAGCCCAGCGCTGAGTGGATATCTGCAAAGAACTTCTTCAGGATCCCACAGACGATCGTTGTTGGCGTCGAATCGTGACTTCCGATGAGAAATGGGTCTATTTCATCAATCCAGACAGACAACGACAGTCGGTTCCAGCAGTCGAGTAGGCTAAGCCGCAGTCCCTCGACACAACCGCTTTGGAAAAAGATCATGTTAAGTGTTTGGTGTAATTTCGAAGGAATAGTGCACTTTGAGTTGGTTCCTGATGACCGTGCTGTAAACTCTCCTGTGCACAACTGGGCAGGGGAGGTAGAGGGTGCAATTAGGAAATGGGTTAGGCCTGTCTGACTCATCTACAAATTGCATCCGCCCATCCAAACAAATAATGTCTTAACTAGGTCAGTCAATCAGAGCGTAGTACGTCATATCTAAGTCAAGGTTACGGGAATTCTCCCCGGGGACCACCTATTTGAGTGTGTCGCTGAAGCTTATGTTCTTCTACTACTCCAGTCAGATTCTGCTCTTGTTTATGTTGTCTAATTTTATAAAAAAGACTTTCTACAAGTTCATTTCCATGTTCAACTCGTTAGTACCAGTGCTATGTTCTATTTATATAATTCGAGAGAAGGCTTTTGTTTCTTCCACTCTCTCTCTCTCTCTCTCTCGAATTTCCTTCATTGTCTATTTGAGAAGTATCCGAGGAGAGTAGACGTACAGTATGTTCGTGTATTTAGGGAGGGTAGTTACCGTTCCTTTTACGAATTATACTAAGCAGGACTTAATGTGTGACAGTGTCACATGTTGATCCCAGTCATCACCTCGTCCGGCCAGTACTTGGAATCATTTGAAAGATAATCGTGCCACACAGACAAACAGAAGATCAACACAATCGAGTAGTAAATCAAAGTCTGGAATGGAAGGAACACAGATCAACGATACTATTAATGGAGATGTACTAAGTGTCCCACAAATTAGGATGTTTGTATTGCGCGTGACATATATTACTAATCTCATTCGAAATTTAAACTCTGATCTTCCGCGAATAAAAAAAGAATAAAAAGAAACTCCAAATTGCGAAAGCGCAAATCAGTATAAAATGTATTTCACACCATATTATAAAGAAAGAGGAGTGAGTATGATGGTCTAGGAGGAGATAGCTAACACATACACAAACAAGTAACTTTTGCAAGCATTTCTGCTTTTTGGTAACATCTAGCGAAATTGACCACGTTGGCATCAATCAGATGTACTGCAGTTAGTAGGGGACTTCACTATACAATATAATTTGCAGAATACAAAATTGTTTACAGTATACGCGAGGGGAAATACAGGAATAGAAATTACAGTAAATCTGTGTGCGGTGTAGTTGTAGGACAAAAAAGGGATTAGGGCGCTATTTTGGGTGGCATACGGAGTGATAAATGGCCTCCGAAAATTCTCGCTTTAATCTGTTGGTGTCTCTCTCTATGATCTGAGCAGGACAGCGAGATTAGAGTATCGATTTTTTCAGAACTTGTATTGAATTAGAGATTTTAAATCGGCTTACTTACTGCATATATACTGTAGAATATACGATTTCATAATGCATATAAGCTTCTCCGGGAGATTTTTATCATTGTAATTGTGCTCTTTGAGGCAAAGAGATCGAATTTGCGTGTCTGCATCCGTACAGCATATCTGTAGAGAGGCTATGAAAGCGACCGCCATTGGTGACATTTGAAGCAGTTAGCTGTGTGTACGATGGAACGCTATCGTGATGCATTTAATTGCAAAAATAAAAAGACACTACTGCTGAAAACCGACGTCGGAATTTCGCGTTTCACAAATAAATTATTTCAAATGTGTTTAGGAATTTTACGAATTATGTTGTTTAGGGATTTTCATATAAATATTAACGAAATAAACACATTTCTAACAACGTAACTATGACCTCATAAATTAATAATTATACACATATATTTTAAAAACTTGTATTAATTAATTATAATATTAAAAAACGTTTGTATTATATGACATTTTCGAAATAATAATTTATTTAAGAAAATGGACATGCTTACTTAAATTATTTCATAAATAAAATATAATGTGTGTGTAGATACAGATATTTCCCATGAAGTGCAAAAACTAGAAAAATAAGATATGGTGCAATAATCTTGTCAGATTTTTAGGAGCCACAGAAACTATGCGGTGAAAAATGCATTAAGAACACTCCTTAGATTTATAGAAGTCTTTGAATTATTTATTTACCTACAATGTGCAGAACGTACACACACTGTAGGTGAATTTACTGGAATTAATTGGCGCGGAATTCCTTCTTATTTATCAGCATGGTCTATTTATTTTGTTTGAAAGTGGAAACTTTGGGCTTAATTTAGGAAGTTATTTTCACAATATTATAATAACATTAAAAGCAAATCTTTTCTCTATATAATTACATTTATCATTGAACTCTACAATGACGGATTTAGGATCTTCTGATAGGCGCCCCGCGCTGAAAGAAGTACGATTCGCAATCTATGATATTCCTATCTAATGCAGCGTAAAACACCGATCGATAATTCCTTATCCTCACACCTCGCGTCTCCTATGTGTGCCTACACGCATAATTGATAGCGCGAGCGAATGGCCAGTCTATGCTGTATATATAACCAACCTGTTAATCAGATGTTTTAGCTTCCAGGCTATACAATGCACTATAGGCTGTCCCTTACAAAACCGCCGTTTTACTAAACAACAAATTATCCCCGTTATTTTTATTCATAGATTTCAATTTCGACAACTATACGCGAACTATCAAAAGAAGACTACAAACAGACAAAAAATGGTTCTTTTGTAGGAGTATGGAAAGTCCAAGCACCAGACCATCCTGATCGGGCCCATTATGGTGACTATCTAACTACAGTACACCCCGGAGAACGACAATGGAGAAAAAGGGCTCTAGTCGCGTACAATTTTGAATGTCTGAGATTCAGTAAGGTGTTGGAAGTTGGTTCAACTGTTAATTACGCGGTGTACACTACATTTCTCGAAGAAGCATTCGCAGCTTATGAATTACGGCAAACGGGAAAAGCTTTTTCTGGTGCTGTTTCATGCCAACGCTCGTCCCCATGTCTCTGCGGCAACCTATCGATTTCTTGATGCAAAACAAAGTGTGTAAGACTTCCACAACCGTCGCATTCACCGCATACGAACATTTTTGACAGGTTCGTATTCCCAAATTGGAAATGGAAATTGATCATCTACCCAATTCAACACCACTGATGGACTGCGTCAATTCTTTCAATAAGGCAGGCAAATAAATACTGCACAAATCATGAGCAGACACTTCGAGAAATTGAAATCGACTGTCAACAAAATATAATTGACCATGGCGGAGACTATATCGTTTAATTTGTGCATCATATAGACATTGCAATCATGTAATTTGTTAGTTTTTTTATTTATTATATATAAATTTGTTTTTATTTAGCAAAACGGCGGTTTTCTAAGGGACCTATACAGCGCACTGGAAAATTGCCAAAGATTTGGGCTCAGCTGCAGTATATAATGAAACCAATGCGAGCTACAGTACACGAACAATACTTCCATATTTTTCATAACACAAAACCTACGCACGTAGAATGAGGACGCGATTGGTCTTATTCTTTGATAGAGCGATTCTCGCTTGCCAAGCTGCATATGTATTACACTTTTAATTTTGACCAGTATGCTTTCGGGATACGCACTTTGCGCTTGAGTATTGTGCAATAGTTGTCAACGTCAGTTGTGGTAATCCAGATTTCCTTTATCGCGTTGTTTTATATTTTCTTATGATCCATCATCCGATCTTTATCTTGTCTTTACAAAATTTTCGCATATCTACTGTACTTTCCTCACGGCAACCAACTATGATTGCAGACCAAAGTCCGCTTCGGCTAATAATGATATAAAAGAACAACAGGGCCACTCTAAATAATTCTTTCTCGAACTACCTACTACAAAAAATTTTATAACTAACTTAATGACAAAGTCATCTCCCATTGGTCATCTGGCACGAATTGGTAAACAAGTCAATTCATGAATTGTAAGACTTGCTAAACGGAATAGATTTGCAAGTTAAGAAAGGGCAGTTGATTTGCACCTTAGTGTACTGTATCGCTTGTTCCTCATTTGAAGGGGCTTGATGTCGACTTGCGAACAGAGATAGACAGTCACGCTGCCGTTCATTTTCTTGCACCATCAGTCATGCCACTCTCATGGATAAAATAGCAAAGCTACCCCTAATTTACATCACAAACATTCGAACTCTGAATAAATATAACTTCTTAATTGAAAACGCCATATCATTGGAAGCTCAAACCACATCTAGAGAGAGAAGCTGACTGACCAACATAAAAAAGGGCTGCAGCAAACAACCTACAATTAATGAAGTACAGGTAATCAATCGTCATTAGGAAAACGAATACGGAAAATAAAAATGAGAACCAATTTCATATCAAACATCTAATGACAACTCGTTCCGACCGCTCCACGGTCAATCTCAAGCCACAGATTAAAAAATGCGGATTCAAGGACATTCGCAAAGAAAAATAAGAATAATAATAAGTGTCGTTAACTAATACGGTGCATTTTTTTTAATTGGGGTTAATCCGCGTCCAATCTGCCTCCGCGAACGATTAATCCGCATCCAACCCGCATTCCCAAACGGTTAATCCGCCACCCGAACTGTTAATCCGCATCCACAAACAGTTAATCCGAGTATAAACTGCATCCAACCCGTATCCGCGAACGATTAATCCGCATCCAACTCGCATTCCCAAACGGTTAATCCGCCTCCCGAACGGTTAATCCCCATCCACAAACAGTTAGTCCGAGTTTAAACTGCATCCAACCCGTATCCGCGAACGGTTAAACCGCGTCCAATCTGTATTCGCAAAAGGTTAAACCGCGTAACATCTGTATCGGCAAACAGTTAATGCGCGTCCAATCTGTATCCGAAAACGGTTAATGCGCGTCCAATCTGTATCCAAAAACGGTTGAACCGCGTCCAATCTGTATCCAAAAACGGTTAAACTGCGTCCAATCTGTATCCGCAAAAGGTTAAACCGCGTCCAATCTGTATCCGAAAACGGTTAAACCGCGTCCAATCTGTATACGTGAACGGACAATGCGCGTCCAAACTGCATCCATTGGTGTGGGAATTTCCGCACAACTTGCACTAAGTGTTCCTGGGCTGGCTGAGCTGGGTCTGCTAGTTTTTGTTGTTGTTGCCCCTAAGTTAGCGAGGAAGGTCAGCACTCCTGGAGCTGTTTATGTTCCAGGAGAACCTATAGGGTTGAATTTGGTGGGTTGCCATTGTAAACCGAGCCACAAGTGACCCGGCGTGTCACCTCCATCACAGACGGTGCAAGCTAGAGGACGACTGAGTCATTGCACCACGAGGGTACTATCCGTTGCACCTGATTTTGGACAACAACTGAAATTAATCATGAAAGAGTGACCTTGCCGAGATTCGAACCAGGGAACGTTATACCTCTCTACACTACCATGGCGGTTGATCGTATAAATAGGGGTGGAGATATGAATTGGGTTATCGTGATCGTGCAATTTTATGACCCAGCCTGCACCGACTGGGTGCTTTATGTACACTAAGGTGCACAAAGAACTGCCACCAATGAGTGGGAACTTTGCAATCAAGTTGGCTATCGAACTTTTCATGTCAGCTATGATTGGGCGAGTTCCGTTTTGTTTTAAATTTTAGGGGTAGCAGTTCTATTTAAATGATGAGACACAGTTTTTTTATTTCCCACTGAAACATTTTGTATATTAGAAACGTAGAAGAGAATTCTAAATCCCGGATCCTCTATATTCGCCTGCCCGTCTTCGATAAATATTTGGGGCGAAGCTGGCCAGTGTTAGGTAGGGTACACCACCTCATTCTAACCGGATTTAATTACAGCAGCTGGGGATTGTCTGTCAAACTCGCTGAAGTTTTAATTAGCCTTGTTCCACAAATTATTTAACGGTAGGGTTTTTTTGAGCGACCAGAAATCAATAAATCGGTCAACGTACGCTGTTGGAGTGAGTGGTTGAGAAAAAATGTCCGCCATCTCAGCTGAAGATCCGAGCTATTAGCCTCAATCTCTCTTTCTCTCTCTCTCCATACATACCCAACACAATCAGTTCGATGGATCTTCGGTGGTGAGATGGCGAGCAACACAACTCGGTAGACAATACTTCAAATAGAGGGGAGACCGTGCTTTCTCTAAAGTGTTTGGAAATGAGTCAAGGTGAAATTTATCTACTGTATACGGCCAATTTTGTGTATGCTCTCCAGACGTGTTTCTTTGTCACCGAGGAAAGCGCGAACAAATGTTTAGTGAGCACAAAGTGTTGTCTGATGATCTAATTAAAATGGAAATTAATTTAGATAACGTAAGGGAACGTTTCTAAACTGCCTGCACGAAAAGGGGAATATTGCTCAAATGGATCAACAAAAATAAAGTTTAGTGAACGTAATCACATCATTGCTGTTGTCTATCAGAGACGAAAAGTGTGCAAAAGATATCGGTCTATTCTTTGTAGTTCTCAGGTTATGGCAAACTAATTGCATGGCTTATTTTTCCGCAGAGGGAGATACTACTTAATGGGAAGTAGTGAGTAGTAGAACAACCAGGAATGAACAGTAAACAATCACTAAGTGAGGACAAAAAACAATTTCTCTTTCAAAAAGTTTCTGAACATTTCAGAATGCCGTTTAATTTGATTATCTGTTCCTTTGGTAATGGCTTGTTTTCCAGATTATCCATAGAGCCAATAGCATTTCAAATTTGAATTATTCTGGCAGATGCTATGCAGCCTCTGCTGCATTGCTATTTCTGTCTTCATAATTCAAATAGAAATGCTACATTAACTCATGGTTTTGGGGGTATTTCCTGCTGTGGGCCTCTCAATTAGAAATTTTGCATCTCCTGACTATTTTCCCCATGTTACCTATCCATTGGCGTAGCATAGTTTGAGTCATCAAGCAAGCAAATCCGTCGAGAGAGTTGGGAGAAAAATACCGGTCAGACATACCCACATTTCTCTAATTATAGATAGGATTATTAGATTGCATATACTGTACATATAGTATACTGTTTGCCATAAATTTTGCAACAAAATTTAAATAGTAGCAGCATTGACTTCGTACCAATTTTATTGGCTGAATAAATCATCATATAGTTTGAACAGTGACGTAAAAGATGTTTAACTTCTAATTGCTTCTAATACACTACATTCCAAAAAACGCATAACTCTATCTTCTATAAATTTGGCTACAGTCTATGTAGACGCGACTATGTAGACGTCTAACCACAAAAAGGTCAACTGTGCTCCTGCTGCTGAGTTGAGAGTTCATTTGGATAATGAAGCATCAGAAAGGACAATCTACCGGCGTCTTCTGGTTGTAAAACTAATAAAGAGAAGAATAGCTCTAGTTCATTTTTGTTCATGGCGAACATTGCTGTCAGGTTTTAGTGGTCGATGACTCGTGTTGCATGAAGAAAGGTTGTTTGGAATTGCACAATCTTCTGCGATGTGTCCCGTTTTCGACGATTTCGGAGTGATGGTAGGATCATGGTTTGGCGAAGGAAAGGCGAGCGTTACAAACCAGAAGATATCACATCTGCTGTTCAAGCTGGAGGTAGCTCAATTCATGTATGGGGTGCCAGCTGGAAGGGAGGCCGCAGCGAGATTGTCATCCTGCATGGGGTAGTAAATCGGTGGACCTTTACATCAACCAAGTATTATTGGTATTATTCATGGAGAACGATTTGCATACCAGTTCTCTCTTTCAAAACGATAATGGACCAGCACATCAACCTGCTGATGTTCAACTTTTCAAAGAGGTTGCTAACATCAGAAGTCTTCACTGACCTTCAAAATTTCCAGATCTCAATCCATATTGAGTACCTCTAGGACGAAATGGCTCAATGATTGAATGCCAGTACCCCAAAGTATCTATCTAGCTGCCGTCCTCGTTTGAGGGTTGGCGACGATTGATGACCTTTCCTGCAACCTTCTCCGCCATACATTTCTGTTCTGCGTCATCTCCTTGCACTGTTGGTAACTCTATCCCCTCCATTCCTTGATGTTAATAAACCGCTGTTTCCTGGGTGCTCCAGCGGTACTTGTACCTTTGATGTTACCTTCCACGACAGTCAGAGCCAGATCGTCCGCACTCCCTCGCACAACATGATCAAAACATTGAAGATTTCTCTCTTTATTTGCAGTTCCTCGAGTATTGACTCATTTGTCCGATGTTGTCGCCAAGACGCACCAAGCATTCTTCTCCAGCACCATATTTCCAGAGCCTCAATCCTGTTTTTGTCCGACTTCTTGATCGTCCATCCTAATTCCACTGCATACAGAAAACTGACCACATTAATGTCTTCATGATCTTAACTTTCCAATATTTGTTGATGTTCCTGTCTCTCCAATTGACCAATTTTTTCCTTGGTCAGGACTATTCTTCTCTTGAAGTACTTTGTGCAGTTTTATTTTGATCTTTCCCCTCCCTAATTATGAAAACACGACAAAGCCTTTTTCAGGGCTACCATATTATGATTTGCGTGAATAGTCATTTTCAAATCTCCCATTGACTCAAATAAAGAGAGTAAGAGAAAAGAAATCACTGACCAAATAATGTCAATAATGTTATGAAAAAGAGAAACCTTTACTCATCCAAACCAGAGACAATACTGTCAGAGACTAACCAAGCATGTTTTGAAAACGTCCTATTTGCACACAAGAAAGCGGTTTTATAGAGGAGGACTTATAGGTACATACCGTTGCGTTTGTAGAAGACGATTTCCGTCTTCAGTTCCGTCTGGCAGTTCAGTGCGTCCATGAGTCGACTCGTCTGCGACTGGTCCGTGTCGTCACCCCACAGGAAGTGACAGGCGCAGCTCCGCGACATGACATGAGCCCGCGGATAGTTGGTCAACTCACAGAAGCCGTCCGAGCAATACACGATGGGATAGTCACGTGCCTGGGCGTTCCCCAGGACAAAGTTGCTGTCTGAAAAGGAGAAAGAAATATAGAAAACCACGAATCATACGAAACATAGAACACCGCTATAGACGAAGACACACTGCCCCCAGATATTTATAGCTAAATCGAAATCTAGCAAAGAGCGGTGAGTTTGCAATGTCGTTTACTATCGATTTTTAGGAAGCAGAGAATGGCGTTTCATGACCTACATACAGTAAGTAATATAGTAAAAACCGTGGACAAGCTATCATATATTTTGTCTATGACAAATTAATGGAAATAATAGTTAGCTACTGAGCTGCCGTGATTAAACGATACTAGGCTCGAGTGCCGAAGACAGTGATGCGTTAAAAATCAATGGACAAAATATAGACAACATCAGATTTGCAGACGATGACGCCCTTGACATCAATTGGACACCTTTCTACGTCTCTGAACAAGATATTGATGTAAAATGTGAGACCTTTCATAATTTTCTTCAGTTGTGTATTGATACGTGCATTCCCAAAAAGGATATACCTATGTCTGCTTCGGACAAGCCGTGGACAACCCCCTGTGTCAAAATGGCGATACAAAAGAGATGGGATGCATATAGGTCTAGAGACTTTGCGGCCTTTAATTACTGGAAAGAGAAAGCGAAATTCATGATAAACAAAGCAAAGTTACGGTGGTCTCAAAAGGCAAGTCACAGCAGCGCGGATTTGTGGATGGTCAGAAATACGGTAATTGGAACTAAAACTTCAGCTTCAATCGCACAGTTATGCGGATCGTTCCCGTCAATCCCGGTTTCAGCAGAAAGTATTAACGCTACATTTGGAAGTTATTTTTCTTCACCAGATGATGCTCTCATTGCCACCCAAAGCTCTGCTAACGACTGAACTGTGGAAATTTCAGTCCAACAAGTTGAAAAGAAACTCATGGGGCTCGACACAAAGAAATCTATGGGTAGCGACCAAGTCCCCGTGATTATTTACAAGACAGCCGCACATGTCCTAGCTGGTCCACTTACCCATTTGTTCAATATGTCTATCTCCTCTCGCAAATTCCCGAACCGCTGGAAATTCAGTCATATCGTCCCACTGCCCAAATCACCGAAACCGGCTCTGGACAACCTTCGCCCTATATTCCTCCTGCTACCCCATCTAAAGTGCTCGAGCAATTTATATTGCACTCCGAACTATACTAGAACTTTCTTCACAGTTTTGGTCCTCCTCAGTACGGTTCACGACCCAACTCGCCCACTATATGCGCCATCATCAAGCTTGTTCATGTGTCTAGTATGCTCGAAGACAGAAACATTACCGGAGTGCAACTTCTTATTTACGATTATACGAAAGCGTTCGATACTTTAAGCCACAGTGTCATCATCCGTCGACTGCAGGAGCTTAGTTTTCCAGAAGGACTCATTGAGGGGACATTCTACTATCTAAGTGGAAGGACACAAGCAACGCGTATCGGAAACGTGACAAGCAGTCCTATATTAGTCACATCGGGCATTCCTCAAGGCTCCGTACTAGGACCTGCCTTGTACTGCATGGTTGCAGAAGGACTTGATAAACTTCATTCGACAAACTCCCTCATCAAATACGTTGATGATACCACTATTACAATCCCAATTGAAAGATCAGGGCCATCACATGTACTCGCTGAACACCAAAATATGCTCGAATAAACAGAAAGGCAAGGCCTAAAACTGAACATAAAGAAAAATAAAACGTTTTTCAGCGCTTATTCCGTCGATGCTTCTCCTGTGACTGTCGCAAACTTGAAAACAGTAAACGAAATTAAAATCCTTTGTGTAAGTTGAAATGGGATTCCCAAATTGAAGCCACCGTAAAGACAGCGTCCCGACGCTTATATACACTAAGGGTCCTTCGACCAATTATGTCAAATGATGAGCTCAGAAGAATATATTTCGACATGGTTCGATCACTGCTAGAATACGCTTCACCAGCTTTCGTCGATCTACCTGCACACTTATCAGAAAAGCTTGAACGAGTACAATCACTCGCCCATTGGATTATATGTCGAAGTCCACCAAAATTCTGCACATGTGAAAAGTTTCCCAGTCTGCGGGCCCGTCGACTGAAGTTAGCCACTGATCTTTTCTATAAAGCACAACGTAATGAAAGACACATGATCCACTCAATTATCCCACCACACTCTTCTCGGTCTGGTCGCCTTCTACAACCAAGTGCAACCTTCTCGCGGCTTTTCAAGACATTCATCCCATTTATAACTGCTCATATTAATAACTCCATTACCGGTTAGTTTTTCCGTTTATCTCATGCCGTTGTACTGTCGCAATATTGCTTTTCATTTATTAATTTCATTTTTGTTCTCACTGTTTGATAATATTAGTTGTATTAAATGCAAAGTTTATCTGTTTTTCGTGTATACTATCAGTCCTCGTGGTTTTAGAATACTATTGATGTTTGCAAATACATATACATATACATATTATTATTATTATTAACTTATATTCTTCAAGTAGTACGAAAATGTTTATTTACACTAAGAAATAAAACTTTACATTTGCACATAAACCGTGGTGCATGAAGAAATACCATTCCCGTAGTGTTTGAATCAAGGGCCTGGCGAAAACTTTATTATATATATATTACCCGCAATATACCTTCCTAGCCGCGACTTCCAGTCATAGCGCTGACTTCGAAAAATCAATAACCAACTTGATTACAGCCAGGGCCGGGTTTAGCTCAAGTGCAGCCCAAGACTGTCAGAAAATTTGCCGCCCTCTGTCCTCAATTTTTCAATATATGCCCTATTAAGAAAATAAACTAAACTAAACAGACATGTTCTTTAATGACTGTTTTCATTTTATTTACGAGATCGTGAACACAACAAATATAATATATTGTAAGTTTTGTGTATTGTATTGTATATCCAGATTTGTATACTCAGCTGTGTTAAAAATAAAAGACTGCAACTTAAAACAATGTATACGTAAAATAACCTTGTTGTGTGTAGTAAGATAAGATTATACAGTACATAAATGGCAAAAACTGTTCAAAAACTTGAATTTGTAAGAGTTTGTATCATCTACTACAAAATAACGTGTACTGCTAGACTTGAAATATAAAACGTGAGTGAGTTCAGTCTGTGTGATATACTGTAAATGAATAAATAAACGTTCTAACCACAAAAGCGGAAAATAACTTAGATGTTGTAGTATAAGATAAAATTAATTGTAAAACTGTTCACGAACTCGAATTAAACTTGAATGATAAAATGTTTCGGATTGAGCTCAGTCTCTGTACGTTTGTAAACGTGCGTAAATGGATCAGTAAACGTTCAAACTATAAAAACGGAAAACAACATTGTTGTAGTAAGATAAAATGAATGGTGAAACTGTTCAAGCACTTGAATTAGCTTGTACACTAAACTTGAATTATAAAAAAGTGTGAGCTAAGCATCTGAGTACTGTAAATAAAACGTTCAAACCAAAGATAAAATAAATGACTAAACTGTATAAAAACTTTAATTTCGAATTATACTAAATTTTAATGATAAAAAGTTCAGTGTGCGAACCGTTTACGCCGGCATTTATTGCGTGCAAACATGTCAACAATTTATTCAAACCCAGTCGACAGAAGTAGGGATGAGTTGGTACACAGAAATGGAGGTCATTCATATGTTCCTGTGTCAGTGTAGACGGTCGAGCATTTTTCATCAGTTTGTGGATTGAGAAAGATCGCTCAGCACTACAGTTGGTAATCATTGTGCAGAGTACCATTCTAATCGCGACCAAAATATTAG
>JAUYWV010088301.1:0-15334 GCA_032274565.1 Nematoplana nigrocapitula | reverse complement strand
TGCAGTCCAAAGACATTCCGCAGTTCGGCCTTGATTGCACTCGCATCAGCTTTGTCTGCCGTTGACAATCCTTTCCATGTATCGTAAGCAGCACCTTCTAAGTGTAGTACCAAGACATCTGCCCTGATCCAAAATATTCCGTCGAAATCAACGAAACAAAAGATAAGGTCGAAGCGCCTGATTTAAAGTTCTACTGTGTTTTCAGAAGCATGGCTAAGGAGATAAATGCTGAGCTGTTGAAATATAGGTTTGTGAATTATACAAGTTTATTTATTTCTAAAGTAGCAAACATACAAATTTTATCATTAGAAATTTGTTAGTTCAATGGTCAGTGTATATCATTCACTTCACTGTTCACAATCACACTCACTCAGTCGCAGTAAAGTTGGAAAATGAAAATGAAAAGCAAAGCCAAAGGGGTCAATCCTTTTTAGTTTGAAATAAATTACTATTTCTGAAGAAATATTTTTATATGATTGTTACATTATGAACTGGTCAAAAGTATGTTAATTAATAATTAAAAAGACATATATATACACTGCATTGCAAAAAATGGAATTCTTGCCTGACTATTCTCAGTAAACATTCAATCTTATCACCCTTATTCAAATTTAAACTAGCCAAAACTAGTCTCTCAGGAGTGTCTATACTTTGCAGGGTTACCTATGCTGCTGGCTATGTTAATTGTTATGTATCATACTGTCTGTCTAGATAGCCTATACTTAGTTATAGACTTAATTCCAGGTTTCTTAACAAAAAATAAAACTGTATCTACTGAGAACAACACCAAGCAAAAATTCCATTTTTTGCAATGCAATGTAGTTAATAAAATCAATAAATATCAAGATTTTATAGCAAGGTCCTTGCTAAGGATTCAAAATTTTCACAGCATTGCTGGGACTATTAGACAATATTCAGCGCTTCAATTCATGCAAATATACCTATCTTTGTATTCTATATTATGTTCCTATATAACTATGTTATTTATGTCCAATAATTTTTATGAACTTTCCTTACCTTTTTTATATTAGCTATATAATTAACTACTAATACTATTCTTATATAAACATTATTCATTAACATTATAGTATGCAATTATAAAACATACTTAATTTATCCAACATTTCTTACCTTAGTACTTCATATAATATCATTTGACCTTGAGGCATATAGCAAGATATCAAGGCATTAATGATAACAAACTATAAATATAGACTTGTATGATATCTTGTATCTAAACATGCCTAATTTTTCCCATGAAATTATTTGTTGAAGTTGGTTTGAGGTTCTTAATCATTTCTTAATACTAATAATTATCTATTAGAATTAGGTCTAGTAAGTTCCCAAGCCATGGACCCAGAAGTTACTAACTGGCATTTAATAGCTACTTGGAAATAAAATTTACACAATGGTAGAAGGCACCATCAATCATGCTAATAAGTAGTCAGATTATATTAGTGTATAAATATAGACACTTTCTCCTTTTAAAATAATTATGAGGTATACTGCACTAGTATTGGCTATCATAAACCAAAAACAACATTGTGATTTGGCACAGATGGCATCTCATATCATTATTTTAGTTATACATATTTTGATTGATACAATACCTCATGCCAGAACTGAGAAGGTCTTTTGACAAGATGACTGGAATGGGCAAATTATTTACCAATTAATTCATTGCTGACCATCACTTGAGACTACTGAGCCACTATACACATCTTGTACTTTTTACAGATAGTGATCCAATCTTTGATGTTTTTGGTACTTAAACTTGGATTTGGTGCTCAGACAATATCTAATTCTATAACAACTAGGTGGTGGTATAATGGAAAACACTTTTGATGAAATTTCAACCAAGGAAGCAAAAGAATTAACTGTAACTATCTCTCAATATTCTTATCATCTTGCACTGTTGTGACTCGGACTTCCTTGTTTGTTCTTTGCTAACATAATTGAATTAGGGTCATTTTAGCCAGATAATATAGCTAATGTCTTTAGAATTGGCTAAAATTTGGCATATGGCATAATTGGGACCCAAATAGGTCAAATCTAAAATATTTTTGAACAATATTGAATTGCATTGATTTTATAGGCCAGTAAAATTAATGATTTTGACTAGAAAAAAGTGTTGGCCAACAAATGAACACATTTTTTATTTACTTCAACTTTTTATGTACATATATTAGGAAAAACTATTTTTGATTATTATTTAGTATTAATCTATGCAACTTATTCATACTAGTTTCTATAATTGTATATACTTGTTATTTACTATTCCACTTTGATACAAATATTCTATAGCTCTTGGATAGTAGCTATTTTTAGCAAAACCTTTTCACAAATAGATTATTATAATTTTAGTATATAAAATATTTTTTTCTATTATTAATTTTGATTAATTATTATCTAAAACAATAACTAAATTTCAAGTCCATTATTAATTTTATAGAATTATGTAATATCCTTCAGGTGATTAACATCTTTTTATATATTTATTAATTTTTTTAAAATTATTTGAACTTCATATAATCTACAACATTATACTAATATATGAAATTCAATTTTTATGTCTTATTTTTAGAAGTCCACTTGTTTCTCGCTATGCTAGCGATGAGATGTCATACAATTTTAGTGAGAAGAAAAAGTTTTCAACGTGGAGACAGCTTTGGCTTTGGCTTGCTGAAGCAGAACAAGAACTTGGCATTGATATTACAGGTATTTTAATCTAATATACTGTAGAGTAAATATAGCGAGTTTTATATTACTTAGTTGGCTATCTGAAATTTACACAAATTTTTATTCCTAATGCTATGAACACATTAGGCAATAAACTAAAAATAGACCAAAACATTATTTTTTATATTTAATTTTAATGAATAAAAAATGTTTATTCAGTTTTTGCATTTGTTAAACTTTATGCCAGTTTAAACAGTTAACATAAAATAAAGACTTCGGGCTTTCACTTGAATATAGTAACATTGTCTGCAATAGTCTTGGCTGCACCTACTACACCTTTTGGTAGAACCAAATTTTCACTATACAGTATTTTTTCCCTTTTTGAGGAGGATTTGATCAATCAATTACATTCTGCCATTGAATGCATAGCCATGTTTGATGAGATGCTGAACACCATAATGCAAAATAGTCAAGTGGATGTCATTGTAAGATTCTCATCAGTGGAATCAAATCAAACTGGTAGATTTTTTGGGATTGTTGACCTGTTTTCTCAATAGACTAGCCAAATCACCGAAAATTGATAGACTGACTTGACTTACTAAATGTAGATTCATCAGGGCTGTATGTTATACATGGGATCTACACAAGCAAGCCACCAGAAAGCAGGTTGGAACCTTCAGAAGATGTTTTTATTCTTATTTTGCCTAAAATCCCCAAAGAGGAGATCAGAAAAAATTCCTGATTAACGATGACCTAATGAATCAGTGTTTGTCTGGCAATTGAATATCATCTAGCTGTATGCAAGATATCCCAGAGCAATTGTAACTTCCATCCAGTCTATTAGCAAATGGAGAAAGTCCATCTTGCTAAAACACTACAAAATAGATTCCATTTTTATAATTCTGTAAATCCTTTCTAGTGCAATTTGCTAAGCAGGTGGATGTATGTATCGTAAAGTTTAGAATGTACTACAATATATCAAAATCTGTTATGCGTTGCTTCAATGCACACAATCTCTACATCACCACTTTTCAAATTTCACACAGGGTCGCCCCAACAAGAAGAAATTTAAATCTCAATTATCCAATGAGTGTGCACGATATACAGTATGGGACAGTATTAGGACAAATCTGTTTTCAACATTAATTCTGGCAGAAAATTTTGCAAGCGTGATTGCAGCTGGTAATTCTCCATCCAGATAAATGAAATCAGACTTTCTAGCAAACTGTACTATTTGCTCCCGATTTTAGTTGTCGGATTAATCACGAAAAAATGCAGTGCGGAAATCCGTTCCCAAAGGCTTCACTGTATATGCTTTCTTAATTATCTAACTTTGTGAGTTGTTTTTTGAGTGAGATTAACAATTTACAATGTTTTTGTTAAATCTGTTTGACTTTGTAGAACAAATACAGATATGTCGCATTATTATATTATTTCAATTCGGTCTGCTGGTGGATATCTTACCGAACATGTCATTTATGAACAATAATATTTTCACTACTGCTGTTCCAGATGAACAACTGGATGAGATGCGACAGAACTTGGATACTATAGACTTTGAGATGGCTGCCAAAGAGGAGCGTATTCGCAAGCACGACGTCATGGCGCATTTGTACTGCTTTGCCCACTGCTGTCCAACGGCAGCTCCTATCATTCATCTGGGTGAGTAATTATTTTTTTAAATAAATATTTTTTATTCGCTTGGATTGCTTCTTTAGTCAGTCTAACTCTTCATCAGTTTCTCACCTCCATTTCTTATTTCTGCTTACCCTAGTTTGGTTCTCACTCTTTGAAACTTGCCCGTAATCTCCGGAACATGGTTTGGAATTACTAAAGGTCTGAAAGTGTCCTTCAAGACAATGAAGACTGGGAATAACTTGTCTTCAAAAGACTTCTTCGATCCAGTGTCATCTACAAACGCACGCGTGTGGTTGATCTACCAAATGGCACCTGCGGACAAGGATGTTCTTGAAGCTTTGTACAGTATATTAAATTCTTAAAACCAACAGTCAATAATAGTTTAGCAAATGCTGGTAGTTCCTATTTTCTTAAATCTTTCATGGTTTATCTTATTTATTTATGTTTAATGAACTCTGTGTGTTTGTCTAGCATTCATTTAGGATTTCCTGATATTATATTTAATTTACGTTTTAAGCTGTCAACTCTGATAAAGTTTCGAATTTTATTTTCACATTATATTATACTACTATGTATACTAGTATAGTAGTATAGTATGTAACAATACAGGATATATATGAAACATACAGTGGAATGTGATTTAAATAACTTTAACCGAACTACCACTCATCCATATCACAGAGGTTTTTGTCTCACTTGGTCTGTATGATAGCAATTCTTGACTCGGTTTTGCCATTGTCTCCCTAAAAAACACACCGGCTTTCATCACAACCCAGGAGCGACATCTTGCTACGTGGGAGACAACACCGATTTGATAGTACTACGCGATGGCCTGGACATTGTCCAACCGCGACTTGCTCGCTGCATCCATCGCCTGTCCGGATTCGCGGGACAGCACAAGCGCCTGCCCTGTCTGGCCTACACTCATCTGCAGCCGGCACAACTGACCACGGTGGGAAAGAGGGCGACTCTGTGGATCCAGGATCTGGTCATGGATTTGGCTAATCTGCGCCGAGCCAGAGAGGAACTCATCCGATTCCGCGGAGTCAAGGGTACCACGGGCACGCAGGCCAGCTTCCTCGCTCTCTTCAAAGGAGATCACGAGAAGGTGGGGTTCGGTCGTTCATGTGTATACATTTGCTGTGCTCCTCTAGCGACTCCACGAACTCACAGAAAGTCTTTTTCGATTCAACAGTCAGTTGCCGGACCATCTGACAATCCTATCTCTGTCCTTTGATGGCTTTAGTTGCCTTGATCCAGAATTCTGGTTCTGGAACGCTGCGCATTTTCTGCCCAGCGATTGGATCCAGAGTTCCATTTTAGCCTGGGTTACAGAAAAATTAATTATATAGACGTTGTGATGTGCTACAAATAACTGTGAATTTAACCAAATACCAGTGAATTTAGTCCCAGTCCCTACGAATTTGTGGGGATGAATTTAATCGGTTTATAACCTTTGTGTGGGTGAACAGGGAGATATTGATGATGATATTGGGATGCAGAGACCTTTTTCTTATTTATAAACCAGTTCATTTGGCGGGAGTTTTCCAACGTCAGCCATTCATTGAATCTAGAAAAAGAATTTGAAGCAATCGCTAGTATGCTTCTGACTGAATATCACCCAGTCTTTTCCAGTGGACTTGTTTTAGGTGTCCTGCGAACTCAGTTCAGCTAAACTGACACGTTTGTTACTTTCCTACAGAACATAAAGCTCTGCTGCACATAGCGGAACATAGTAATCTCTGAACGCATTAGCATCATTCAGGAAACATCCTTAACTGTGATTCTGGAATAGAGAGAGGAGTGTATAGATTGCCTGAGAAAAAAAATCTTTATGTAAGCCACGCTATTTTGGCTTATTCTCGCATTCCTTCTGCAAAACTTTAGCTACCTGCTTACTATACTACTTCTGAATAGAATGTTGTGCATCATTTGTCTAAAATCTGGGGTGTTGTTTTAAATAATTTTGTTTTCCTTTCATGCATACGATCAGGTGGAGGAGCTCGACGTGCTGGTGACTAGAAAGGCCGGATTCAAGCACCACTTTCTGGTCACGGGGCAGACCTATACGAGGAAATTGGACACTGATATCCTCAGCGCCCTGGCCTCTTTGGGTGCCAGTATTCACAAGATCTGCACCGATCTGCGTCTGTTGGCTAGTTTCAAGGAGGTCGAAGAACCATTTGAAGAGCATCAGGTAGGGAGGGTTGTAAGAAAGACTTACTCACCCCATGCAAATATGTACTGAATTTGTATCATACATGGGGATAAAAATCAATAGTGGCATTCAACAATACACTTGTACACTGTCTACATGCAGCCGCCTTCTCTTGATGAAATGTCCTGCTCTGGTAGATAGAGTACTGCTTCTCTCTCCTCTCCCTCTGTTTTCCTCTCTTTCCCCTCCCTCTTTCATTTCGATTCTCCCTCTTCTATCTTTTCCTTCCCTTCTTGTCTCCTATTTTCTTTCTATTTTATCTCCTGTTCTATTTTTTCTCCCCGTGCTTTCTCTCCTCTTTATGTCTTTCCCCTTTCTTTTTATCGTTTCTCTCTTTCCCCTCTCTTTTCCTCTTTTCTTTCTGTCTTTCCCCTCTCTTTTTTATCTTAGCTTTCTCTCTCTCTCTCTCTCTCTCTCTCTCTCTCTCTGCCTTTCCCTCTTTCTCTTTTCTTTCTGTCTTTCCCCTCTTTTTATCTGCTCTCTCTCTTTGTCTTTCCTCAATTCCCTTCTATTTTTATCTTTTTTCTTCTCTCTTTTTCTCCTCTTCTATTCCTCTATTTCCCCTCTTACCCCTCTCATACTTTTCTTTTTTCTCTTGTCTCCCTTTTTCTTTCTCTTTCTCTTGTATTTTCACTCTTTCCCCTCTATTTTTATCGTTTCTCTCTCCCCCCCTCTTTTCCCCTTTTCTTACTGTCTTTACCCTCTCTTTCTCTTTCCCGTCTTTGTCTTGCCCCTCTTTCTCATCTCTTTCTATTTGATCTTTTTTTATCTCTTTTGTCTTCCTCCACTTTTTATCTTTTCTCTCTCTTTGTCTTTCCCCATTTCCCCTCTATTTTATATTTTTCTTCTCTCTTTCTCTCATGTCCTATTCCTCTATTTCCCCTCTTACCCCTCTCATTATCTTTTCTCTGTGCCTTTCCCCGCTCATTTTATCTTTTTTCTCTGTCTCCCCTTTTTTTCTCTTTTACCTCTTTCTCTCGTATTTTCCCTCTATTTTTATCTTTTCTCGTCTCGTTCTTTCTACCCTCTCCTATTCTTTTATTTTTTTTCCTTTCCTTAATCTCTCTTCTCTCCCATTTTCTTTCACTTTGTTTTTTCCCTCTCCGCGCTTTCTCTCCCCTCTCTGACGCGTCCCCTAAATCAGTGATTAGAACAACAACAACATCTTATACTGGTATGTGAAATGTGATTATAGAAGGATACAATTAGTATTATTTGTAAATTGGGTCCCATAGTCACTACTCACCCACTCTGATCATTAATACAAAAGTTGCAGGTATATTTCGTTTCTCCCAGATCACTTCAATGTCTTTTCAATTGACATTCGAGAGGAATGCTTAACTCAGACTTTCGATTTTGTTAGGTTGTTCACGAACTTGTTTCTTGAAGAATAGTAGAGTTAGAAATGAACAAGGTTATCCATCTATTTTGAGTTCCCTAATCAATTTCTGCCACTAAACTTTTGAATGACTATGAAAGAAAAACTCTAATAATGATCTTCTTATTTGATGAGATATGTTTCTATCAGTCATATGTTACGCTTGGATTTCTTATATGAACCTTGTCCTCGAAAACTGCTCTATATAGTCAGTAAAGAATTTCCTCACTGCTCAATACGTAAGAGTAGTAAATCTATTAAAATTGTTTTATCTGGTAAAGATTTTTCTAAACACGTCGTTGACATGACTATAACATCATCACCTTGCTAATTGTTACAGGTAGTTTTGTAATATAACCTGGAAATTATTTCGCAACGTATCTCGAAGACTAGTAAAGAAATATTACAATAAATTCTTATGAATCGACATATGAAACAGACTTTGTTACTAACCTTACATTTTGACTCTTTTTTTATTTCAGACTCATTTAACATGAAAGTATGTTTCCTAAAACTGTTTAGTTATCTTTTTAATTTTTGTTTAGTAAGTTCATTTAGAGAAAATATCCGGTCAATGTATGCCCATTCTTCTTTTAAATTTAACTCTTGGGGGGATGTCATTTGGGCAGACGCGATTATTTATTCGTTTTGAAAGTCACTAGGTAATATTTAGAACATCCCAAGCTATTCAGGCACTCTTCCAAAATTATTCGCTAACATTTGAGTAGTTTAATAATTCAAAAGGACAGCGGTAAGCAATGTTATTTATTTATTCGGAAAGCATTAGCGATGCAGAATAGATTTACCTAATGATTACGCTGTCTACCTCACTCAGTGCACCAAGTACGTGACCAAGTACGTGACGAGAAGCCTGGCCAGAGACAGAAGCCTTCTCGTAGCAGAGATGCATTGCTCCGACAAGCAAAGTGTTGCGTACCCTGCGGGACCTCATGATTTTCCACTCTCTTTTCAGTTCTATCTTTTTCCTCACCCCTCTCTTCAGAGGAGGGTGGAAGAGAGAGAGAGAGAGAGAGAGAGAAGAGTGAACACATGTAGATAAAGGGAGGGGAGAGCGGGACGAGGGTGAGTAATGGAGGAAGAGGGAGGGGAAAAGCGAGAGGTGGAGATCGGGAGGGGGAGAGAGAAGGAGGGGAAGAGAGAGAGAGGGGATTCCACAGGCGAGTGGGCAGAGACGAACCTCAACTCGACCCTGCCCCGCTGGCGCAGCCTTAGGGCTGGCTGGTGTGGCGTGCAAGAAGAAGAAGAAGAGAGGGCGGTGGGAGAGAAAGGGAGGGGAGAGAGAGGAAGGGGGAGAGAGAGGGAAATTAGGAAAGAGATAAAGCAGAGAGTGAGAGAGAAGAAAAGCAGGGAGGGAGTATCATCCACTTCTTTTGAGTGAGCCATAGAAAGGGAAAGACGATATAATAGTTATCCTCATATCTTTCTTTTCCTGTAGGTGGGCTCCAGTGCCATGCCTTACAAGCGGAATCCGATGCGTTCGGAGCGGTGCTGCGCTCTGAGTCGCCACCTGATGTGCCTCTCCATGGATCCGCTGATGACCGCTTCCACCCAGTGGTTCGAACGCTCACTAGATGATTCCGCTATTCGACGCATCGCCCTCCCAGAAGCCTTTCTCGCGGCCGATATTGCCCTTAACACTCTTCAGAATATCAGCGAGGGACTGGTGGTCTACCCCAAGGTGATACCATAACCTCTTCACTCTGTTTTAACTCCCGAAGGTTGAAAATGCTTCAAAGCTATTACTTGGTATAAAATAATATTACAGACATCAGTTTAATATTTGGCTATTGGGGGTATGGTTTTCCCGATTTAATACCACTTAACAAAATGTTTAACTGTGGATAAGTGATTTTCGATCCAGTATACTGTATATCAATTTCGAACTAGCCTTAAATATTATGCAATCAAATGCTGATACGTTCAAGGTGTTTAAGCAGTTTACTTAAAGATAAACTTTATGAATTATCGGCCTGATGGGATATCTATCCCATTGCTCGCTATAAAGCAATATTTGGTAGGACGGAAGCTTAGTAAGTTGTTTAAATTCGCATGTCCTCCTTCATGATGATGAGAAATTTCGTCTAAGCTGCGAACTGTTTTGGCAGCCTTGGCCTCATTCGGTAGGCAATTGTTAGAATTGAGGAGCTCTTCACTGCGAGCCCTGAACTCAGCTTTTAGCGCTGATCGAAAGACGCTTCAATACATTTGGACGGCTGAGCTACTGTATGAATACAGAGCCAAAGGAAGCAACACTCAATCTCCCCATGAGATCAAAATTATTGTCCCTAAACTCAGAAAACAAGTTTCTCCCATTGAAGCTCGACGTATGAATGCCATAGAGCGTTGTCAATGATGATGACTATGGCGTTTGCAATGCTCTACCACTGGAGACCTCTAGCAATATCGTGCAAAACATTTTCGTAATCTGGTTTCGATAATGAACACTTGTGTGTCGCGAACTATAGCATAGTCCTAGGCGATATACTAGCAACACTTCATGGCATGCGGACCCGTTGCAGGAGGCCGTGAGACTGAGAGGGAAATTTGGGAGCATCACCACATACTGGGAAGAGAAACATGTCGGTGGAGTTTCAGTGGATTACCGCAGCTCACTGCGGCTTCGAGAGAGTCGATGAACTGGCAAAGGAAGGTAGGTACGCGGTTGGCCCATAGGGAGGCGAGAGTCGATGAACTGGCAAAGGAAGGTAGGTACGCGGTTGGCCCATAGGGAGGCGAGAGTCGATGGCGCAGCGATAGTGAAGGTAGCATGTAGAAGGAGAAAAGGGAGTGGAAAGAGAGCTGGCCAGAGGGATGGTATAGTCGGGTATCGGGTAGCGAAAAGGACTGAAGACCTATCCAGGTAGGAAGCGAATTGAGGGTAGGTCACTGTGCGTTGTTGGGCCAGTACCAACAAGGTGGAGTTTTGATATTATTTATATCTTTCTAGAGTTAGTGTAATTCTAACATCATCGAGCTAGATAAGTGAGTCTCGGGTGATTTTTCCCCTCCCAGGTAATTGCCAAACATGTTTCGGCCGAATTGCCTTTCATGGCCACCGAGAATTTGATTGTTGCCATGGTGGAGAGCGGCGGGAACAGACAGGAATGCCACGAGCAGTTGCGCCAGCTGAGTCACAAGGCGGCGGCCGTGGTCAAAGAGGAAGGAGGCGAGAACGACTTGGTCGAGAGGATCAAGAAGAGTTCGTATTTTGCACCAATCCACAGCCGATTGGACAGTCTGCTCGATCCCACCACCTTTGTTGGACGTGCACCGGAACAGGTATCGATCGAGTCTTATTGGTGTAGAGATGCATATATATTTCATGGGGACATGTGGAAAACACGACGGAGACCAAGTCACGGGCGTCTTTAGGCTGTCTTCCGAATCAAAAAAGTTTTTACTAACATAATTTTGTACTTTATCAGAAGAAAAAAGATTCAAATTTGGTGTCAATCATTCAAATATTTTCTGAGATATTTTCGATTTTGTTTTATAAATTGTTTACCATATATTTTTAATGATATATTGTTTTAATTTCGTTTATCACTAAAATTGAAGTCCTAATGACTTATCATAAAACATCAAAATCAATTTTTAATATCATGTTTTATTTATCAATCATGATAATACATGAAAATTAATTTAATATTTTACTTCGTGCGAATAATTACCCACCGCAATTCAAATTTACCGCCAGTGATTGACCGATCAAAACATTGGAAACAATAGCGGTAAATTTGAAGCGGATACAGAAAACTCTGACCATACACGCTGATGTTGGACCCATATCAAACAGTGCATTAGCTCCGAAGTAATTACGTTCGAACAGCCGGCTAACCATCGTTGCTTATAATAAAATATTTAATTAAAATAAGCGCTTATTTTGATTGAAAATTTTCACAGAAACTTCACAATTAAAGTTTTAATCATTTTGGAACTTTAATATTATATAAATCAAATTATATAAACTTAAACCAAAAATAAGAATACTAAGGAAAATCTATTGACAATGATATTAAAATGACGCAATCAACCATTTTTAATAAAATTTGTGAAGTAAATGATATAAGCCATTGGTCAGGCAGGTTTAAACGGACTTGCATTGTTGTATGTACATTACAGTACAGATATAGGTGAAGTGATTGATATCTTTAACGAAAAACATGCTCGTCGTTGAACACTATTATCCGTGAAAAATAACTGCTATGTATTGTACATATGTTTAAAATACCCGCGAATTTATGTTTAAATATGATTGATTTTTCGTAAAATAATTTTCATTATATTTGAATTTAGGAAGACGGTCAGAATTTGGGCTTGGTCCGCCCCCGCTTTGCTAGCTATCCTATCCCTGCAGGGGCTTGGGAAAGTTGTCACCCATTTATTCAACTTCGGACTGCCGCCCTACTCGTGGTCGGTACACCGCTCCGGGCGGGTGACATTGTACCTCTATTGCTATAGCTATAGGCACAGGTCATTCACAGTCCACTGTAGGCTTGCACCATTCTTATGGACTGGCGAGGTGCTAGAATCAGGTTAATTCACTATCTAGCACCGCCTAAGCATCTCCTGATCTTCAGCGGGATCTAACCCGGTGGCGGCGAGCGCAATTATCAGTGAGCTAGCCAAGCAGGTGCAAATCAAGGTCTTTGACGTAGTTGGCAAAGTAGCATTTTTAAAGTACCCATCCATCCTCTTTTCCGGCCAATGCTCTCCACCTTTTGTCGGTCAAATTGATAAATTTATGAAATAGATTTTTTAATCTCACAATTATGTTATCATCAATTAATAAGTGCAACATAATAAACAACAAAACAAAATAAGCGTGTCAAACCGTGAAACTGGCAGAATCAATTTGAGAATCATTCCCCAACTTCCATGTGGTCCATATTTAAAGCAGCCGCCAGACATGATGTTCTGTGTTGGACAGCATTCACACAATCCTGACCGGGGATCGTGGGAAAAGCGTCACCAATTAAGTTCTCCAAGTACAAAAGCCGCTATTCGCCAAGGAAGATGTCTCTGGCACTCTCATTCCATGCTTGATGCTGGCTTTAATTTTACTCCATATTGTTTCGATATGGGTCCAACATCAGCGAGTATGGTCCGAGTTTCAATATAATTACGTAGTCCAGGATGTGTTGCGTTGCATTACCAGCCACGAAGACAACATGTTGTGGTAATACCCCGGCTGGAAGATGTTGAAGCATTTGCAATGTATGTAGTGTATAGAAGCACCAGTGAACTATCGTAAACTATTCTCATTCTGACCTGAATACCTCTCAATTTCATCTGAAGTTCTCAAGTTGACCAACAAAATGTGTAGTTGGTGTCTTAATTCTCTCTGCACGCTCTGCGACTGCCGCTGCAATCGCACTTTATATTTTTCTGCTTATGTCCCAGTCTTCCACCTCTCCCATTCCTGCCTCTCTCTCTCTCTCTCTCCCTTGTCCTTGATGTCCCGTCTCTCCCTTCATGACCGTTTTTTCATCCTTTTCTACTAATCCCCTGCAGTTTTTCTGTCTAGGTTTCAAGTTGTCTATTCTGCTAAGCTGTTATCATATATTTTGCCAGGTTGACCATTTCCTGCGTGCAGAAGTGGAACCGGCTCTTCGAGATTTCATCGAAGATTTGACGGTGTTGGCCGAACTCAAAGTCTAATTACTGACTGGGGGGTCGTCGGAGGCCCGCCCTCTCTGTTGTCAGCGGATTGTTGTGGTTTTCCAGTCGATTTATTTTCCAATATTACATACAGTACTTAGATTACGTCAATCAGACATTTTTGTACACCTTTAGTTGAAATTTTGAAGTTTTGTCTTTATGTTTTGCCGTAAGACAAATGGATGAATCCGTGCTAATTCGTCTAGCTATTTTGTTTATTATTTGCTATAATAAATGTGGTGAAATGTGGCTGTCTTGTTTTGATATTAGTTAGGTTCACACTTCTCTTCAAAATAGCCAAGGCCAGGGTTCCGCAAACTTTTAGTTGTCCCAACACGGTGTATTATTTGCGTGCTAATGCAGTTTATACCTTCTAACAGATTCACTTCATTTTTGGTGTCAATCATTCAAATATTTGCGATTTTGTTTTATAAATTGTTTACGGTATATTTGGCATATATTGTTTTAATTTCGTTTTATTTATTAAAGTTGTATTAAAGACTTACTGCTGTAGATTAAACATCAAAATCAACTTTTACTATCAATTTTTTTATTTATCAATTATTCTAATACGTAAAGATTAATTGAGTATTTTACTTCATATTACCCACCTGAATTCAAATTTACCGCCATTGATTGACCAATGACAACACGCAAATCAATAGCGGTAAATTTGAAGCGGGTATAAACTGCATTAGCTTCGTATATTGAATTACGTTGATAATGGCATATTTGCGCTACTTGCCTTCATTCAACTTTTCCACCTGAAATGGTTTGTCTGACTTCGATAAAAATTATACGTGATGGGAGCCGCTCGTCAGCTTTTTTTGGATGAAAGATGGCTCGAAGCATTTCGAGAAACAAATCCAATTTACAGTTTTCCTAGCGGCGACAGGATGTTTAGCCAGAAATAATCGATTCTACATGCTGCCCTCAGAAAAAGCAGGACGGGTAATTTACTTTGGCTTTCAATTCTTTCCTCATGCGTTGAGCTGTGTTTTTAGATGTTCCAGCTACTTTTCCCATAGCTTACGTACAACGCATTCCTGGTAGATCGAACACAATCAGATCTCAATAAGTTCAAAATGTGTGTAACCAAGGGTAAGTTCATCCCTGATGACACATTATATGTTCCCCTGCCGGACAGTACGGCGGCACAAAATGAGGGGACGAACGAGGACCCAATATTCGACTAATTGGTCCTTGATCTTTTTGGGCGAATTATTAATCTGGTGTGTTGCTTTACAAAATAATAATTAGTGTCGTACACTGAGGCTATTTATAGAATAGACAGCGCACCGAGCATTCCCGCCTGCTAATTAGTATGAAGCCACTTTGTCGAGTGTTAGGGTTAATCGATATTTTTCCTTTGACAAGGAGACGTGTGGGTGGTGCGTGCGTCTTGCTATAACTTCTTTCGTCAGCTCCAAAAGAATGGATCGTCATTGCAAGTGGGGTGAATGCCTCAGCGATTCGATATCCCTTTGATGGATTGAAATTGTACCCTTTCCCAAAACCGTTCAAGTATTTCCGAGGTGAAATGAAAGATCCAACCATCACAAACACGACAGAAGTTGCTGTGCTCAGCTGTGCTCCGATGCACAAAAATGGATATATTTGTGTATAGTTGTGGGTTTACACAAATTAGAACAAATTACCCAAACCTGCTACGTGTGTATAACCTACATTTCGTTGATGGCAAACCTACCAAGGATCATCCATAGCCCACTGAAGCTGGA
>JAUYWV010088290.1:0-15335 GCA_032274565.1 Nematoplana nigrocapitula | reverse complement strand
ATGAATGTAATTTACTTTCTTCCAATATGGAACTTGAGATGGAAATTAGAATTGTATTTTAGTTTTTTAGAAAAAATAATTATCCTGTCACGTCCGTTACGACGGCTTGTACTTAGATTTTAAAAAGTGGTAAATACTATATTAAAATAAAATGAGTGAAATAATGTTGGACAAAGTGTTTTCTCTAATATCACGTATAAAAATGCAAAATACAGAATCGATTTATGCCTTTAAAATTTCATTAAAAATCAAAAGCAGGCTTAAAATGTCATTCCGTAACGATGTTTTGGCCCTTTTCTATTGATCAGACTTTCAACTAAGTATTTCTTTCAAGACTTCGTCATTAGCCGCCTTTTTAGTCCAGCTTATCTTCAAAAGTCTTCTGCTAACACCACATTTCAAATGAATGTAGCTTTTCTGTGGGCTTTTTGGTAAATCTCCATGCTTCGCTGGTATACCTTCTACTACTGAAAAAATATGTAAGTTTTTAGTAATCCTTTTTTACGTTAATGTTGATGTTACTTCTTAAGAATTCCTTAAATTTTCGGAAGTAACTTTTCGCCTTTCCAATTGTTTTTCTTACTTCTTCCTCGCATTTACCATCCGTTGTAATCCAGCTTCCAAGGTATTTATATTCAGTTGCTTGTGTTCAAGTTATTTACCATCATAGGTTTTTATAGTTCATAGTCGTATTAAAATGCTTCTGGCACGAAATCACATGCGTAGAAGCGGACAGAGTAAGAGAACCGCGATATGGAGTCAAAGCTAGACAAATCATTCGACTTTTGCCTTTTTGTAGTAATCTAGCCCAATTGACTTAATTTGTTCCAGTACACGTCGATGAGGTAAAGGCTCGACTGAGCATTCAACTGACTCGAGTATTATTCTATCCACGCAACATAAGAAAACTGCATACTATGGACATAAAAGAAAGGGGAAGTGCGACCGAAAGTGGAGCAACCTCTCGCCTAATCTTTCCCTTGGGTGACTAATTTTTCCCACGAGCAATAGAGCATCAAATTGTCTCTTTGAAAACTTTCAACTGAGAATATTTTTCTCTCCGAGGGCAAAACAATATATGAAGATGAAAAACTATTCCACCTCTCAGACCTTCCCCATCCGTAAATTGTGCCCCGATGCGCCTGACTTTATCCGGTTAATCCGTCTTCAAAAGACTATGATGAATTATACTATCTTGCAACTTCTCTGTAAGCTGTATTTATTGTATGCGCAGGCGTGTAGTAGCGTTCATTAATTTTGCAGTCAAGGGAACAACAGAGAAAGACAGACTACCTCGGATCAACTTCATAATATACAACTCTACTCCATCCCCGCGGTTCCTCCTGCAAACAGTGTAATAATAATGATTAATTTGGAATATATATTTGACAGAATCCAATATTGTAAACACAGTTGTATTTATAAAAATAAAAACTAGTAATTTTGAATACATGTGCAGTTCGTGGTCAGTTCAGATTTAATGTGAGAAGAACGTGGTAAATTGCACTTTGGTCATTCAAAAAAGTATTGATACTTTTCTTCTTTTTATTGTATGTACCTTGATAGATCAGGCATAGTTTGGCATTTCTTTTTCACCACACGCCATGCCCGCCCTACTGGCGGGGGCTGCGCAAGGCGCCCCATCCTCCGAATATATTGCACCAGCCAAAGAGGCCATAAGATAGTTGACGTCTTCGGGCACTCCACAAATTGGGCAGGCCGGTGATGTCATGCAGCCTTGTTAGTGGGCTTTGGGCAGAGCGTAGCTGTTAGACTGTCGTTTGCTCGCCTCTCGACAGATCCTTCAGGATATCTGGTCACTTTGTCCTTGTCCCGCGATCGTTCTTCTTCTCGATAGTTGTCCGTCTGAACCCCACTTTGCTCCAGGTTAGCTACTCTGTCGGCTTCCTTATTTCCTTCCGGGCCGGAGTGTGAGGGAGCGCGTGTAGGGTCAGTAGCACCTCCCAAATGCGTTTTCCCGGCATCTATTGTTGTTGGAGGTGCCCTGCCTCAATTTGGAGAAGGACCGATTGCGAGCCAAGCAGACCAGGATACAATTGACCTCGTGCATCTCCAGTGGCTTGATTGCCTCCACAGTTTCTCTGCTGGCGTGGGTATCAAGTGAGGATCTTTGCCATACTGTTTTGGCTGCACACTTCCATGACGTTTCATTTTATTTTCTGTCTTAGTGAGTTCTGTTCAGTCGTCATAAAAAATACTTGCGCGTTTGGTGTCGGAGGAAACAGGCAGTGCAAACTGTTAGTCAATGCCTTGGCAGAAGAGGCACCGTCATTGGCAACGGATATTGACATTGCTAAAAATATATACTGTATGTATGCAAAGCTGGGAGGCTAAAAAAAGCAAAGATGGATTGAATCAACAAAAATATGGGCATTGTTGAGAATGATGAAAGTAGCCTGCATATACGAAAAGTATACGAGGAGTTGTTAATTACTCGTTGTTGTTTAATATCCGGCCCCTTCTGGAGGATGGGGGGCAGCGCAGGACCGGTGAGGCCCAGCAAACTGGCAACTCCCCACTGACCAGGGAGGCTCACCGACTAACCAAGGATGTCGAAGCGGAGTGCTGAAGATGAGAGAGATCCTGCTGGCCTTCTCCAAGAGAGTGAATCGGACTGACCAATCCGATGGAGGTATGAGGCATGAAGAGTGGAGAGCCCGTTCGAACGAAGGCGCGAAAACTCGCAACGGGAAGACCGGGGAAGACAAAGCTCACCAGGAGAATAATTTGGAATCTGACAGTCTAGAAGTTTGTTGTGAATAGAAGACCACCAGGAGGAAAGAGTGATGATGAAAGAAGAGGAGGCGGAGAAAGAGATTAGGACATTATCAACGGGTACCGGCTTTAGGTATGGTGGTCATATTCTGACACATAATATGCGATAAAAATAAATCCTTATGTAATGGATAGAAGGAACACCCGGGAAAGGAAGACAGAGGCGAAAGTGGGTGGATGCCATCAAAGCATGGAATGGATGGACAACAGAGGCGGTTTTCAGATCATCACAAAACAGGGAAAATGGCGATCCGTGATCTCCAACCTCCAAAAGGAGAATGAACCCCTCTGCCTGAAACTCCGAGGTAAAGTCTACTTATAGTTATCATATAGATGATACATTGATTTACTAACCAAATAGAAGATAGTTCATTAATTCTACAGTAGTTCATTCTAATAGATTTTTGTTTTATATTTCTAAATTATAAATTACGCAAACGGAGTACTACACATAATACAGCATATCTGACGGGTAAGATTCCGCTGAACGACAACTGTTGCATCTTGATGAAAATGCCTACCGTTCCACTTACAACAAATGTAATTTACGCGGAGCTAAATTGATCAGAATCAAAGCTGCCTGGCGAAAATCTAATTCATATACATTCTTCTCAGCTTTCCATTCCTCCTTTCGATCCCTAATGGAGTTTTCCTGCCAATATGAGAAGCTCGCAAGCCTCCTATACAGTCAACTAGCTGGAAATTGCGCTCTGAATTGGTTTCACTCTACCATACGTACAGAACCATATTCATCTTCCAATAAATCATTAATCATTCTGAAACTGGAAAGGAGCACACGATTTGAGAAATATCTGTTCCAGGGTAAATCGTTTTTCTGGATTAATTGTTTAGAAATATTATATTTTAACAGACATTTTGATAATTGTCGTTTTATTTTGTAATCCCCTTCAAGATAATATAAAAGTGGCAGCAGTACAGATTTATATAATAGGTCCAATATCAAACCTTGGAGCCAAATAATTAAACACTTGGATAAATAACGAGGACACTTCATGAAGGTGGGGAAACAAAGACCTCTTGGATCAGGACAATAATTAGTGACACCAAAAATCTAAATTTGTACATAAAAATTCAATTTTTTGGTACATAGCTTACGATAGACACGGAGATCGCATGAGCTTAGCAAAACTTTCTAAAACTACCAAACAAAACTAACTGCTACTTTGTTTTTGTTGTTGTCTTGGTTCTGAGTAAGCAATCATTCAGACACTTCTTGTTGCGCCTGAGTGAGGCCAGACTGCAGTGAGTTTGATGAATGCTTTTTGCTACAATACCCAGGTTCTCTTTACAGCTTGTTTGAATTAGCACGATACCTATGGAGCAAAGCCAATGAGGCGAAAAAGCTTTTTTGAATTATTGGATTGGGCGCAATCTATAAAAGTATTAGTTTTATATATTATACAGATAATTCACTCTGTGTTTAATAAGATAATTTGCTGCAGAATTCAACTTTCCTTTAATATGGTTTACGCAATATTATTGGAAAGGATCTTGGTGGTTTTAGGTCTCTCATGATAAAGTAGGCTCCTCATATCTTTTCGGAAGAACACACGGTTGTTGAAAGAGTTCAAATGTGTAAGACTATTTTAGATATTTTGTGGACAACAGAAACACATAAAGAAAACCTTTATTATTACAGATCAAATGATTGTTTTTTGCAGACATCTAGGCAATCATGCTACAGGAAGATCATGGGTGGCGATCCTGGTGAGATACAAATCATGAGGCCAAGCAAAGTAGCTTCGAACAAGCATTTCTGATCATGTTGACTGTCTGTTTCACTACAAATTATTAAACAAAATACAATCAATTAATTCATAAATCTATAAAAACTTTTCAGAAATTTAACACACATGAGCTAAACTTGTCGACAATATGAAACTGGTATTCTCCTACATGACAATGCTCGAGTGCATGTCTCATATTCAAACAGTTTTGTACAATCAAACTATAATACTCTTTTGCAACAACTGTATAAAGGTTTTTGATCGATATGTTTTTCCCAAGATGGAAATGAAACAAAAAATTCAATTTTGAAAACAACAAACTAAGGAGGACAAGCTCCATGAGACTTTGAACGTCTAAACAATTTACTGGAACCTGGCTATTGGCAATACTGGAACATATGGTTATAAAACAATTGTATAAATATTAGGTAGATAAGTAAATATAAACAAATTTACATGATTAAAAACATTTACTTCATTAAAAACACAGTTTTTCAACCTATAATTAATCGGCGTACAGTGATGTTTAGTTGTATCTTGACCAAGTGTTTCGGAGAGGCTAATTAGGCAAATGCGAAGCCCCACAAGTAATTGATGTCTTCATAACCACCAACTTCATTCAATGTGATATCTGCATTCCAATCCATATACTGTATATTATAGAATGCTTTTCGAGTATCAAGAATGACTTATTGATTATATCGACAGCTGTGGCAGAGCTGAGGGAATATAGATTAGATAAAAGTTGGTGGGTGTACACTTCGTCGACATATGTACATTTACATGATACATCTAAAACTGTTCGTTTTAAACCACGCAGGCGTTGCAAAAATAAATAGTTTGAAGACAGATAGAAGTAGAAATATTGTCATATCTTTAAACAAATGAATTAAAAGTTTTTATTAAGAGTCTAATTTAAGCTAAATTCACAAAATGAGAACATGAGTTGTTGTCAAAATTGCCGCTTTAATGTTTTCCTTCCGCCCCCTGAAACTTTTATGCGGATGGAAGTTGCATAGTATATGGAATGTGCTCCTTTTTCAAATGTGATTGTGCATGCACCAACTCTCTGAAGCATGATGTGCCTTAGCAAACATTTAAACAAAATAAGGGCAATAGAGGAACTGTTAACTCTATATCCTAATAGACATTTGAACTGTAGGCCGATATTTAATACAATTCTTAGGTATTATTTTCAAATAAAATACCATTTTGCATATTCTAAATGTGAAATAATGATAATTAATAATAAAATGAGGTGACATCCGGAGTTAAATTTGTAAAATTGTGGCTTTTAAAAATGTATAAGATTTGGAAAGTTGACTGTCCCCCTTTTGTTTTAGTATATGCCTGATCAAATCCTGATTCTCTTCGTCTCTCCAATAAGCTTCAACTGTATATATGTAATGGGTTCATAGATCGTACTAGATTACATTCTTTCTTCATCTGGTATCCTGAATTCTTGTCGCGTAAAATCATGTTAGTTTTTCTACCTCTTCTTTTTGTTTAAACTGTCAATCTTCAATGATTTGTGAAGTGTATTACGTAAAAGATAACGATCTTATGCGGAGATTGCGCTCTGTGTTAATACAATCTTTAGTCTAAAGTTATAGATTTTATCTATATAATATGGTGTATGATTCATGTTTATTAAAACTTTCAGGAAAGATATAGTTTAGACACGTTGACTGTTTTGGTATACTTCATTCAATAACAATCAAATAGCGCCAACAAGAAATTTGAATAGTGAAAAATAATGATATACCATAACACACTGCGCAATAAATGAAATAGTAGCTTTTTAGACTTTTTAAAAACCTTTTAGCCAGTCTTTCATTTAATTTAACAAAGGTATTGGGATATCATGTGATTCTACGGCACACTGCCGACAAAATGATAAGACATTGACAAATCGAGTGAAGCGACTGTTACAAATGATTTAAGGCAATCCTGTCTTACAATCTGCCCGGGATTGGTGCAAAATTGCACGATCTGTTACTACTACTAAGCAGAAGAACACTTACATACAATGTCCAGCCTGACCCTGGCGTTCACCCGCGTGGCACCCTCACCCCACGCCTGACACTCGATATAGTGTCGATTGTCCTGTTCGCGCATCCGCACGCGAACCTGACTCCTCTTCCGGAACATCACGCCCTCACTGAGGACCACGGTTGAGGTCGAATTCAGCTTTCTGACCTCCCGCTGATTGTCCAGGCCGGGCCGGAGGGCGACCCACTTGATAACGGTGTCGTTGTAGTAGTAGCCGGTCAGGCAGGTCAGGGTGATGACCTGGCCGGCCTTGCCGTAGACGATTCGCTCGTTTCGGCCGTTGATGCTCAGGTCGTTCTGACGTCCGGAACTGGTGACAGTTACCGATTCTGGGGGAACTGGAGCAGATCAGAAACAATGACCCGTAAGTTAAATGATGCGTTCGTCTCCTCCTTCACTTCCTACCAAAAGATCTAAATGCTTGCTTCCAATAATTATGATCATACTCAGTTACAATTTTTTAGTAGTTTAATATTATCCGAAAATGAAAAAGAAAGCATTATCAGAAATGACAGCTCAAATCAGAAATAATGAATAAACGACAACTTCTGAGACAGCCGGTATTTGAAGCAAGCGTGTGACAGCCATTGCGCCACGGACTCAATAGCACAGCCTCGTCATACTAAAATCAACTTCGAACGTAAATGTGACGGACATACAGACAGAAAGTATCTTTCAAAGATGCAATCACGTATCTGAAAAAGGTGTCTAGTGTAGGATACCACAATGCATAACAGCACAATTATATGTACATAAATAATGGCACACTATTATACATTCAAGGGGAAAAGCCATAGTTTTTTTTAAAAATTAGAAGAATTCTTTTGTTAAATCTCGAGAAAAAGTGTTCCTAATTCAAACGTGGTTGCATTTGTTAAAATTTGCTTTGGATTTCGTTGTCTTATTATTTAACGGCATCATACAAAATTTTCTTAGTATGATTATTAATCTTTCCTGGTCTCTTAGGAATTCAGTTTCCGCTAAAGAGCTGTATTTAATCGCTTGGTTCCTTTTATATTCAAATATAACAATAGCATAGAAAATTCATGTCTATCCAAGAACATAATAAAAAATAATTTCAATTACAGTATGGAGAACTCTAAAAATTGATTTACACTTATCTCAAATTAAATATATTCATAAATCATTTATTGTATAAGTGGGAGATGTCTAAAACAGATTGGTTAAGTAGAAAAAAATCTATTGTATTCTCTCCGAGTACTTTTGTCAAAACTCGGATAGATACAGAAAAACCAAGACATACATATATTATAAACACTTAAAAATTTCGAAAATCCCGGATGTACTGAATTCAAAGCCCTACTTTATCTATGACTTTGGAAAAATGAAAACAGGACTTTTCTGTCACTAGTTTCCTGCGTCGACTTGTGCGACTCATGATATTTCAGAATTCCCCGGAAAAAACACGAGTGAAATAATTTCCTATATGCTGCTTAATAAATCAGAAAGTAAACTGGAACTTGATACTGACAATATTCTGCAAATGTTTAAAGATAAAATATAATATTATAATAACTATTATTGTTATTATTCAGAATTGTATTTAAATATGTAGAAGAAGAAGATAAATACTATACTATTTTCAGCAATATATATAGCGCTTATTGGATCTAAAAATATCCTGTAATAATTAATAATTCTTCAGTTTATTAGATTCATTAACTTAAAAAGTAAACGAATTGGCTTAGATTACTCCGTCAAACCATACAGAGCGAGCATTGGAATTGAAACCTACAAGGAATATTATCTAATATATTCTATTTTACCACTAATTTATCTAAAAGCTTTTCAATTTTGATAATTAAATTTATTAGACTCATAAATTAATTTATCCAATGTTGAATTTTGAAAAAATAAAACATTCCCGATTTTATTTCCTTCTAATCAGATACAAAGAAGAAGAGAAATCAGTGAAGAGAGGATTATTTTGATATTTTCTCAAAACAATCGATATATGCTCCATATCTGATAATACCTAGCAAACAAAAGGAAATATAAGAATATCCGATTGGGAAATTATATGTATTGTAGGCACTTTGTGCTAATCTTTGTATATTTGGTTTGTTAGCGGTGAGTTGTCACGCAGCTTGTTTTCCGGATCAGCTGGATCAGGTGTTCAGTTTGGCCGAGCCGGTATTACGGTATTGATCTTTGTATTGACTTATGTTCAGCTGGTTGGAGTTTTCCTGTATAGTTGATTATATTTAATTAGGCCGGCATTCTGCAGAGAACACACACACAGACAGACACAGGGAGTTTAACAGATGGTGTAGACTGTGGCAGGAGGTGAACGAGAGTGACGATACTGCCAGGGCCGCTGCTAGTTACGGGTGGCGGGACTATGTGTCCTCCCTGTTTCTTCGCCTGGTTGTTTTTGGTCGAAGGGGTTAACGTTGTCCCCAGGAGTTTCGACGAGGATTCACAGTGCGATGCGAACTGTTGACCAGCCTTGGTCATCATTTTTGTTAGGGCTCCTAGGCCGGCGTGGTTATCGGTCTACAAATCGGTTAAGGGGGTCCGGATCACACCACCTTGGTGTCACGATTACCCCCACGATCTTGCGGACAGATACCAGGGCTGTGTGCCTCCTTTATTTGTCTTCAAGTGACTGTGAGTACTGTTGCGGCAACCTCTTCTTAGGCCGTTTTTGTTGTTGTTACTAGATAGAGATTTAGGGAGCAGAGTTGTGTTTTTGTGCCCAGTGTATAGCTGACCTATTTGTCGTGTGTCGCCCTAGGTGGGCTGTGTAAGTGTTAATAAAGTTTTGTTTGTTGCGACCACACCTTTTTATCTTGACTTAAGTCCGGTTAGCTATTTCATACGTCTCTTACTTGTTAGCCCCCTTCCTGCGTTTGGTAGCCGGCTAACAGTATTTTTTGCCAATATTTATGTGTATAAATCATAACATTGGTATCAGTAGAGACTATAGAGACCTACACAACTAAAATAGATCCACAAATAGAGTAAGTACAGTATAAAATAAATTATTTGATCATTTCTGGTCTTTCTCAAGTTTATCGGTTCACTGTGTAATCTTCACAAATTTACAAACAATTTTGTCATACCGATAACATTTGCACAAGTCATTCCTAACACAGGACAGACATTTAACTATTGAAACCGGCGCTTTATCAATAAATGCATCTGAAAGTAAAAAAATCGCAAATTGGATGAAATTCCGCATTCTTTTGAAATACATCTTTCTATCAAATAAAAAATTAGCTCTACACAAAACGGATACACACTTAAACAAAATTATAAAGTGGCAACACTTCAAACAAAGCACTGTAAATGAGATCTGAAAATTATGGCAATTTTAGCGATGTAGATATTTTTGATATTTCAAAGTCGTCTTAAAATCTGCCTGGTGTTAGTGAAAAGGACGATATAAAATGGAAGACAAAACTTTTATGTGCTATGAAACAGCTATTGCAAATATTGCACATGGTTTATCTAAATTAGATTTCTTTTGATTCGTCTGTGTTAAAATTTTAAATATAATCACTATGAATGAAAGTTGACCAGGTTCATTCGAATTATATTGCAAAAGCTCTTGTTTCGTCAGAATTTTCCAACTGAGTGTAAATGCCAGAAGGATTAAAGCAATAATGACTGTATAGAATTTCCAGTGTCCTGTTTACCAGGACAGAACCTGTAACATGGTGACCCAATTATACTATATACAGTTAATATAAAAATATTTAATTAGTATAATAGAAATTATGAACAATCATATTTTAATTAAGTTCATAGAAATAGTATACACGATTATAACAGTTTATATAACAGTTCATATTAGTAGAAGATATCCTAGGTGTTCAAAATAACTGCCATTGAAGTCAACATATCATGAAAGCAGCGGAATAATTATATATTTGTACATAAGTCTCCATGGAATTCTTCAAATGCTTCCCGGATAAACTGACGCCTACGAAAAACTGAGTTTTTCACATTTCCCTAAACACTGAAATCCATCGGTGAAAGGTCTGGAGACTGTAGAGAATATTCTGTTGTCTGGCAATGTTTCGTCAAAATAGTTTCGTGTGCTACCAAGACCTAGAGTGGTGAAGCCCCATTTTGCATAAAATACAAATCCTGAAATTCGGGATTGCCTTTCAAGATGGGAACAATGACAGTTTGTAATTATGAAGATACTTATTGCCATTTACAGTTTGCTCAAAACATTCGAGACCGGCAATTCCCGCTGATAAAATACTGGCCCACATTGTTACTCCGGGCTGGTTTAGCTGATTCCCATAGGTTTGAAGTTATATCGGTTGACAGCTTGAATGAACCTCATCATTCCATAAAATTTGGTCCAATAAGTCTGGAATGTGTTTCGGCACTGGTTTATAAAGATCTCACAAAATTGTAATCTGCGATCCGTATCGTCCTCAAGCAGGCCATGTACAAAATTGGTTTCATTGGGAGACTATGAAGTATTCTTTGTAAGGATGACCCACTGATACCCAATTCGAGGCTGCGATGACGTGTTGATTTTTTAGGGCTTTGCACCAGCACAGATTGAGAAACAAAAAATAAAAAGTATTGTTCCAAATACGAATAACTTCTTGGGCATTTTCATATTTCCAATAAACCTTTAGTTTGTATAAACTTGCGCTCCTCAAAAGTCAATTTGCGTGGTATTATTATCCTGTGGAAGTTTTATTTCAGTTATTTTTAATTTGAATATTTATAAATTAGCAAATCGATTTCTAATAACCATAGATTTAATCATAGGTCAATTTGAATACTTCCACTGTATATTAACTGTATAGTAACTTTTGTGCTACGCTTTTTATACAGTTCTAATATATGGTTGCCGTTAATATGATGTCAAATTTCCTATATTTAAGCTGCTTTTGTACGTGCTTTGAACCGCATCCTATATTAGTTATATTACATTTTTTTAAAACACAAGTTTTGCCTGCTCACTTTTTCGTCGCTATTAAAAATAGCAAAGCATAAAGTGGATTACTTGTACTATCAATCATTCTATAAGCTGAGATCTGCTTTTGTTTGGATTAATGGTGGTGCGTAGTTCGCGTTCTTTCGAACACAATTATCGTGATAGTTAACCTTCCACTCCCCCCAAGAGAATCAACTTTTTACGTAAACGTTCGGAGTAAAACATCTTCCCAGCAGTCCCCCACAACAACAACACCATTGCTCTAACAAGCTGGCAGTGTTGTCTTTGAGCAGCAGTGTTAGATGTCAGCCATCACAACCTCGGCGAAGTCATCAACTCGGTGAATTAAATTAATTGCACACGCAGCTACAAGCTTCCACCAGCACCGAGGCGCCATACTGTCTATTTGTGGATTTAGATAAGCTGAGTTCACCTTGGGAACCGGTACAATTGCCAGACCAATTTCGCACTCAGTAGGTGATCCCTAAATTGTGAATAATCTATCTGGAAACCAAGTTTTATCAGATCGGAATATATTGTTGAGAGACCACTTTGGAAGAGATCCCGGAATTATTGACAAACAGCAAACAGCTATTAGCGCCTGGAACCACTGAAAATTGAAACTTTTACTCAAATTTATTATATGTAAAACTTAGTAATATTTCGCCCCATATATATAAATTATTAATTTAAATTGCGTGGTAAAAGTAGAGAATACAATACAATTTTGAATATCACGTTATATATAATTATTTAACATATTAGAGCAAATACTCGCAATATGTATGAGCTATCTCCTCCTAGACCATCAATCGGACAGAGCTGAAACTTCAGGTACCCATACTTTGGGGTAATTCATGCACTATGCGATTTTTTATTTTCATTCGGATGAGGCTCTTTTGAGACTACCAAAACTATGCGTCACAGGTATACCTGTTTTTGATATACCATCTTAATGAAATTTTGTGAAAATAAAGAACACCTTACGCCGTAGTTAAATCCTCAGTGAAATCCTCAGTGACATCCTCAGTTAAATCCTCAGTGAAATCCTCAGTGAAATCCTCAGTGAAATCCTCAGTGACCACAGTCATATTACCTTTACCATTATTGATTTATTGATAGATTTGGTGTAAAACATTCTACGCAAATTTTCCAAATTTCCATTACTCATTCGAACAAAATTTGCTACATTTGTAAATCATATCTATAATTAGATAAATGTATGTACAGTATGTATGTGGGTATGTATGTATTTATGTATGTCTGACCGGTATTTTTCTCCCAACTCTCTTGACGGATTTGCATGCTTGATGACTCAAAAGAATGCTACGCCAATGGGTAACATGGGAAAAATAGCCACGAGATGCAAAATTTCTTATTGAGAGGCCCACAGCAGAAAATACCCCCCAAAAACATGTTTTTGCTGCGATGCTAAATCAATATGCTTCAGGAATTTGAGTTTGCAGACAGTATAGCCTGATTGATTCAAAGCTAAATCAATAAATTTGAATTCTGCAGATGCTTCGATTACTAATATTATACGGGTAATCCTACTTGTAATTTAAAAGTGTGGGATTTGTTTCTATATCGCTTTACTTCCTGAAGTATATGATAAGTATGTCTCGCAATACGCCCTTCTTTAATCTTTATCCTGCCTGCTATAAAGCCTGTATGTTCCGCGTCTGATTAGCAGATTCTCATAATATAAGAAAATTTTTGTTGAGCGCGAAGTCGCCATAGTTTATACAGTTATGAGGGCGTGTTGAAAATCAGGCTATAAATATGTAAGACCACCAATATATTACATCAATATCTTGCAATTTCAATAAGATACTGAACTTCGGAATAAAATATTTCATAAGTGCATTCATATACGTTGTTGTAATTTGAACTATTCACTTGAAACTACTGTGCATTGCACGGGATGATTCATATACTGAATATTAGTACTACATGTGTACATATTATCAATTTTACTGACAATTTGTCCATGTCTCTCAATTAGCAAAAGTTGATATTATATAGAAAAACTCTAGCTTCGCAGTGTCGTGTTCGTGTGTACAGATATGCAGCGCTATCATTCTTCTGACAAATTCTTCGCATGTGTCTTAAAATGTTACCTTCCGCCTTGTCGGAGATTTGTGACAAAGTTCAGCATATATGCACATATATATACACGTTTCTGTTTGTGAATTAGTTGACTTATTAGGAATTCCGACATGCCTTCTGCTTAATTAGATTATCTGCCCGTTAGGACGTATATATAGGAGTAGTCATCGTTGTTCAGAATCTTAGTTGTATATATGCGGTATTATACGTCGAGCAAATCTGATAGGATGTACTTTATTTTAAAATTTAATAGCATTGACTGTTTGAAATCCAACCACCTTTAATGTGATTTAAGTAAAACAGTAGGACGTGACTGATATACAGTATATATATAGCGATTTAAATGTTGCTACACTCTTCCATGTCAAATTGTAATTACGTAATTGGATAGCTTTCATACTGCAACATGTTAAACAAAACAAAACGATTATGTATAGTTATGCAATTCTTCAATTGTTCTTTCGGAAAGGGAATGTTATGGTATTATAAAAACCGCGTGATTCATAATTAAGATATACCCCTTGTATAGACAGAATGAGCTGTCATAAATATACTGATATGATGAGTGTACGAGTGTAGACGCTTTAAAATTTCATGACAGCTTATCTTCTGAGCTCCACCTATACTATTACTCGCTTGATAACCCCCATCTGTGGGGGTAATCTTAAGTCGTATAACAGATTACGCATTTATATGGTTCTCTAATAGCCTTTAAGCTCAGAGTATTGTGTATATGTTTTTCGACGTGGCCTTTAGTCGAAAATTTAACCTATCCTCCCCTTCTAAAAATCTGACTATTATAGAAAATAAGGGAGTAATCACTGCCAAATGTCACTCATGTGAAGCTGCACGATGAGCTTGACCCAAATTCCAAGCGATAATCAAACTTCTTACAGCATTAATTATGGGCCTGAGAAAGTCGAACTTTCACAGTATATCCCCAATATGTCGTCTAGCGTCGTGTATTGGCATCATCTCTATAAGGCTTATAGCCACGCGGAGAGCGTGTTCATCGAGGCACTGTAGCCACGACGGTTCCCAGAAAAAAGAGAGTCTTTGCGGGTATTTTCGAACTCACATAATTACACATCATAGTATACGGTATGTTTGAAATACTTCATGGCAATACTACATGTCAGACTGTGTTACTAGTACAGCGCCGAGGATAAGCAAAGAGCACCTACGAAACATCATTCAAAATGTTTCAGTGGAAATAGGTATATAGTTAATTAAGCGACTGAGTGACATCTTAACAAATGCATCCGGACATACAAGTAATCTGTATTCCTTATAGTTATTCTCGTCGTAAATTATGTTGCTTGTTAGCTCCAGTATATGAAATCCAAACTGATGGAACGCCCTAATCTTTATTCTATACTTTACCATGCAGCCTTCTGACAAAAGTTGTTCGTTTTGGCCGTTTTCGGCTTTCACACATGCTGCATATTGAATGTTTTCGATTTTTTAATAGAGCAATCCAACATGGTTTTTATTCACAATACTTTTCCTTCCCCATTTCTGAGCTGAGCTATATATTGACGCCCAAATGACAACAATCCACTAGGTTGTTACAGAACCCAGATTAACTGTCGCATATATTTCTGTTTATCGTGTTGACATTTGGTGTTTTTCGATTAAACGAAGTTGGAACTCTCTACTGTAGTAATCCTACATTTGGTAGGGCGGGGGGGGGGGGGGGG
>JAUYWV010088279.1:0-15336 GCA_032274565.1 Nematoplana nigrocapitula | reverse complement strand
GAAATATAAGGCGCGGGCCGATTCGGCCCTCCCCGGTTTCTGAGTGCGTCAAATAGCCCGGGTAGGATAGGGTTAAGCATGTATATTGTAGCTTCTAGCACGTCCTTTGGAAAGTTTTCATATTTGAAATGTGTACTATGTACTCTTCTAGGAAATTTATTTTCTTTGTTTAAATAGATAATATTTTTACTCGTTCTCCCTGTGCACGTCTGCGGCATACCGAAGATGGGGTTCCCAAAATGTATATGTGAGTTACGTCACAAAGTTGGTTTTGTTTACAAATTGTTGTATTTGAGTTATTTTGGGAGATTAATCTTTTCTCTAAAAATTGACTATAGTGAAGAAAGGGAACACTTACCGAAATATAAGCACTTCTGTGCGTCATATAGGCCGATCCCCACAAGGCGTACACATGCCCCGGAAAAGAAGCTCCTACGCCGTACAAATGAACTTCAAAGGCATCCTCGCGAGTGGCACAGTGCAGAAGACAAAGCAACCGAAGAAGGTCACATGTTTTGAAAAAGGAAACCATTCCTTCTGCTTTAGTGCGATTTGGATCGGGCGATAAACATTTCTTGTTATCCGTTTGTCTCCCTCGCGAATCAGATTTAATGAGGCAGTGAATGAAACTTGCTTGAAAATGTACAGGGTTTTGATGATAATAATCAAGGAAAACTGTAAATGACCGTATTTTGATTGGCCTACAACGCCGTCAATTATAAGCAACTGTGCACAGTGAATGGCTGACTGCAGGCGTTGCTGATGATATCAGAGACACAATCTGTATGTATGAATTATTGCTGTAGAAACTAGAAATAGAGTATATGCAGAAAAAAATGAGATGACGTTCTCGTTGAACATAGGTCATCCAACAGTGATGCGCAAACTTGTTACTCATAATTTTCCAATTAGAATATTTGTACAATTTTAAATTTCAGTTTATGTTGGTTTGTTTGTTATTTGATTCGCAAACTTGCAAAACTTGTACAATATCTGTTGTTATTGTAATAATTTTGGTATAGGCCCTCCTTTTGTATGAGTATAATTACCGAAGTCCTCAAGGATTGAAATTACGGGCAACCTCCAACCTTTTTGAGAAAGCGGGAAGAACTCTTATCCGGCCCTTCAGTCGCCCTTCCCGTAGTCTGATCCAGAGCGCAGCGCAGCTCCTCCACTGAGAGGTCCTCACACTCCTCGCCAACCGGCCCATGCTTAAGACGCCAAACGAAGAATCACTGAATGCCATAGATGTTCGGGATTCGTTCTTAATGTGCACGGACGGATATGGCAAAGGAGTAAAATCAAGGAGATAGATGGAATTAGAATTAGAGGCATTAATTTGTACAACCTTCAATATGCAGATAACACTGAGTTGATGGCGGTCTGCAAAATATTAGTTAGTGGACGTGATTGTGGAAGACAGCGAAAGGAAAGATTGGCATCAACAGGAAATATACTTTTTGTAATTGTGCTCGTGGAAAAGATGACGAGACTAAAACTTACAGCTTAACGATAAAAGGTGTTGGTACAGATAGGTCATAGTAGATGGAAAATATGACCATGTAATAAAAATGTGGAATTGGCCTCGCTAAGACAGTGTTCAAGAATATGAAAGGGGTATTGCCATCTAAAACATTGAGAGTGAGAACTGACGGAGGCAAAGATGGCAGCAGATACTACGCCATGCTAGTACGTGTCGACAGCGGATATAGAAGAGACAGATTCGTTTGAGAAACAAACAGCTTGAAGAACTCACATTTTTGGGAAAAGGTGGGCGCGAGGCCACCATTGATGATTTTCTGGGTTGACTGAAAAAGAGTAACAGGTGTGGCATCCCTTGGGCTAAAATAGCGACGAGAAAAGGACGACACGGCTGCCGCCTACGCCGGGATCCTTGCATGGCACTCTGACTAATTAGCAAGTCTATTAATGTGGCTACTCTCCTTTGGGATTGTCATTTCTCTAGATTCTTCTTTTGATAGCGTGATGATTACCTCGTACTAAATATACCTAATGTTTACTCCGCATGCAAAATTGAACGAGTATGATGCAGACTGCTGATTGGAATATTGTTAAACTTTCATTAATAGATTCCTCCTTATAATCTTATATCGATACAATTGTTTGGTCCTCTGAAGCCAACTTTTCGCTTTTGAATGGCACAGTTATTGGACACAATTGCGTGTTATGTTTTTTTAGAAGCATGGTAATTCACCAAGCCTAACTGTATGGGCAGGTATTTGTGCTTCCTTTATCATTGTACCTTATTTTTCCCGCAAAGAAACAAACCTCAGGATTATCTGAATATATTCGCCTACCCGGCAATAAGAAATGCAGCCCATCCAGGTGGTGATGGTCCGGACCATTAGTGGCAACAAGATGGAACACCTCCTCATTATGACAATGATGTATAAGAATTTTCCAAGGGCGCTGGATTGGGAGAAGAGGCCGTGTCGATTGACCTGCCAGAAGTCCTGACATGACACCAGTGCACTATGTAGTATGTGTCAATCGATGTTTTTGATCTGTTCCAAGTCGGATTTAAAAATATATTGATACTGGTACATATAAATGCTCGATAATATTTATATCTGAAAAACTTTCTATTAAAAACTTCAAATTTAATTTTTAGAAAAATGTGATTTTAACGGTTACTTATTTAGAATTAAACAATGTTTCTTCTGAAGGTTTGCAAATTATACAGTTCATAATAATGCAGAATATGGTATTCTATAAATCAGTTGTTAACTACTTGATAGATACCTTAGTGATTATTTTATTGTTCAGTATTTAAAGACAAAACTAACACATTCCTGCCTTTGCAAAACATTCATAAATAAGAAATCTGTGCACGTTGATAGCGTAACAAATTTTGTTTTCTTTTGATTTGAAGTATTAGAAACTAACGCATGTTATAAAATTAACGTTAGTAGTGTGTCCGTTGAACAAATAAAACTTAGAAGTGATTTTTCAGTATAGTACTGTTTTAACAATTAAGTAATATAGAGAAAAGTGGAATAAAAGAAAACTTAAAAAAAACAATTATATTATAAATCATTTTTATTTATATATATATGCACACGTCTGCTAGTGTTTGGAATTAACTTCTCAACCAAACACGAAAAAGAATTCTCAGTCAAAAGACATACTCAGTTAATTACCACAAGCAAATATAGTATAATCTAAAAAGCAGTAAAACAGAAAAATGTATTCATACAGTATAGTAGCAGATCGGAAAATTAATTCTTCACTAAAATCTCGACTGTGTTTTTTGGAAAGAGATTTCTCCCTGTTTGAGATTATATAAAACCCAGCAATGGTGGAAGCGGGATAATTCATTTAACAGTGAGAATACCAGGTTGGTTAGTGTGACAGAGAAAAACAGATATGTACATGCTGCATTTGTACACAGACCAGAGTGATAAAATACTTAAACAAACATATGAACAGTTCCAGTTTCTGGGTTTAGTATTTTGCAATATTGGAAAGGGATAAATGCACAATTCTTTAACAGAAGAAATCCGTTTCAAGTAATAACACGTGTTCCCCGGATGGAGAGAACAGTTGCCATCGATTGAGCAAATTAGGCATCGGTCAACAACAGAAATCAAACAAGGGACTCTATATACAATTACAATGTGCTAGCCATGTGATATGAGTGGAGATTTACTTGTTCGTGTATTGCTTCCGGAAATCTTCTCTTAGAATATTTTCAATTGACTGCAAAAGAAAGTTCAAAATGTGTAATGCATGCACATCTTTCTTTACACCCGAAGCTAGCGGACCACATATTGTGTCTATCAATAGATACGTCCTATTTTACTTCAAGATCACGTTGTTTTAGAAAAGGTACACTCCTTCTATTTATATAAAAGGGTACGTACATTTTTTCCGTAAAACACAAATCATATTACTTCATTTAAAAAAGTAGTATGAAGAAAACATTCAAACCAGCCAATCAGAATCACCTTGATTTGGTTGATGCAACTAAACGTCTACATATAACATCTATATACCCTATCAAGTCATATAGGCATGAGTATGAGGCCCAAAATATCAGGGTGTCCCAAAATTAACTTCCACAACTACCGTTTCTTTTCCGTGGAAAATATCCACCTCGAGCTAAATCTCCGCTGCAGTTGTCCAAGGTACCAGGCCTTATGAGATCCGGCAGATCTTCTCCCGAAATTTGACGACCTATAGGAGGAATTTATCGATGTAGTCTTCCTCCTAAGGTGATATTCCGAGGGTGCAGTTGTAACTCTCGCGATCGTACAATGGGCAATGGAAGAGAAAGAGATCCGTGGTCTCGTCCTGTTGTGGGCAGCATTCGCTGGACGGTGTATCTGTTGTCTATAAGAAGTGGCGTGAGGACGTTAACCTCCCCACTCTGATCTGATGCAGCGTGACAGACTGTGATCTGCTAAGGCTTCCCTCAATATTCCTTGGGAGAGCTCTGTTGACGCAACGTTTCCGTCGCCATTCGCTGCCGGTGTTGGGTTGGTCTTTCCAAGAGATCGTAAAGTGCTTCTTGATCGCATTTGTCGCCACATCGTACCTTTTGGTGTTGTTTTGTTGAGCTAGTTGTGTGGCCTTCTCAGCTTCACGGTCCACTTTCTCGTTTAGGGCGATGCGGACGTGTGGTGGTACCCATTAGAAGTGGAAGGAGGTGTTGGGAACCCTCCACTTGTCGTCGTTTCATGGAGCCCATTTGGCGCAAATTTCGGTTCGGGTACCACCATTGTTGATACGATCGCCAGACCTCACATCGTGTGATATCAGGGTGTGGGTCCTCTAAACACTCGGTGTACCGGCAGACATCTCAACACATCGATGATCTCATGGTGAAAATTCCTACTACGTTCGCCGTACTATAGTCAATTTAGAAAAACCAGCATTCCTTTTTCTCATTTTGTAGAATCAATGAAATATGTCAAGTAAATGCTGACTTTCAATTAACAAGTTTCAGCAGAAATGGCGAATCTCTGCTCGATTTGGAGGAAAACAACATGACTGTGTAAGTTGCGTTTGGGACACCCAACCCTGTATATGCTCCTATCCCAATTCCACCACCCTGTCCTCGTCTACTACCGCTGCTGCTAAGATATAACTTTGAAATGGACAATGTTTTTGACTTTTTTTAAAACTTCCACAGCCTGATGGTGCGTGGCGCCAACCAGACTAGTCCCATTCACGGTGAGAATCTGATCGCCCTTATAGAGACCATCGTGCCTCGACGCCGCCCCGGATTCGAACACGGATTTGACAAAGATGGGGAGGTCGCCATAGGGACTGTCTGAACCGCCAACGATGGAAAATCCGAGACCGTGCAGCCCCCGTCTGAGGACCACCTCGCGCAGCTGAGGCTTTGACCGGACTGACTCCTGATCGGTCGATTCGAATTCACTGCCGGTGAGCGATTTTCTGCAAGAATATGATAATAATGAGATCATATAGAGAAAGTTTCAGGTAATTTGTTGATCACAGGAGGCTATGTAATTGAAAAACAACTTGTATGGACTGTCCTTGTGTAGTCCATTTCCTGGTTTACAGGAAAACCCTCTCTGCTATACTATATGCCTAAAATATAATTCCCATTTTATCTGCACCCCACGCCGTTCTGTTGATGGAGTGTATCTCAGTTGATTTACAATTATTACGTCGTAAGGTTTCCATAAAAAGATTTTAATCCTTTGTATCTAGAAACACTTATCGTTATAATAAACAGCAGTACAATATTCAAAGTAGACTTCCATAGAATTTAAAATTAAAATATATAGATATAGACGAGGAAACCTTTCCATAGAATATTTCCATCACTATGATACATTGCATGATACATTACATTAATATAGTGTACTGGGTGCCCACTAAAGAAAACATAAAATTTAATGTAAGCTTAATTCAATCTGTTAGATTAATTATCGATCTACTTACAGCAATACGCTTGAGCATAACCAAAATTATTAAAGCGCTTGGTCCGTGCGTGCTTTGAAGATTTGAAGTTCCTGTTTGGTGATAGTTCGCATGATGGCTCCGGCTTGTCCATTTCTTTTTCAAAGCTTTCCATGATCTTAGCCCACACATACTCGTTGGTTCTTTTCTCTCTCCAGGTGATTCCCATCAACCTTCTGTAGCATTTTATCTCAAAACTTATTCAACCCTTTTCCAAATCTTATCAGTTATTGTCCAGCTTTCGCAACCATACATAAGAATACTCTTAACCATAGAGTTTAGCAGCTTGATTTTGTTCTTGATATACGAATGCCTTTTCTGAAATATATAGGATTCACCATTCCAGAGAAAGCATATGTTATTTATTTCACCTGAATTACAGGTAAGGTACACGATGGAAGAGTGCATTTCTTACTTTACCTAGAGATTATTGTATCCCTAAAAAAGTCGCAGTCTGTATAAAGAGAAATGTCTGGGTTTTCTAAACGTCTGTCCTTCGATGTGAGAAATCTGGAAACTGCCGGTCTGGGGTCATAGTAAGCAGTTCCTGTGCCATTGAGCGATAAATAGTCTTCTGTTTACCGCTGACCTCGATAATGATGACCGAAGTTCTGACTTCAACACAGTGTGGTGTTTTATCACTCATTCGGTGATCATACTGTGCGGAATGGATGCAACGTTCAACAAATCCAATGCAGTCGCTCACTATAGTCCAATATAGTGTTCAAGCAAGAAGACAGAAGATTTACCCGACTCACTTTTAACTTTTTAAAGAGGCGCCAATTAAACGTCAATTCAAACAAAACTTGAAAGCCTCTACATAAATAGTTTATAAAATAATTTTTAATATTTTCAATTTTTATAATTTTAAAATAAAGAGGAATTTTACTTAATAACTGAAGTTTAGGAGGCTGCACGGACGAGAGGGACCCCCCGGCCGGGGGATACGGGAGGCTCTTACCGCGGCACAGTTTAGGTGAAGCCATTGCCATATTACAATGGCTAAATGTATGTGTCAGTATAGGGTTGAACCCAATGAAGTAAATAATTAATTAAGAAACGTACTTTAGTTTACACGTGATTTCTAATTGTATTGTGCGGCGGCAGCAGCAGCATTATTTCAGAGTATCTTCTGCAATCAGCGTAGCACCGAAAGGTATAAATTATTGTGCCGCCCAGTGACTAAATATTTTGTTTTACTGAGCGGCATAAGTGCTGCCCGTCAATATGTTATTTTAGGCTATGTGCCAAATTGTCAATGGCAGGTCGAGAGGAGTTATTATGGCGACTGTATTTGACAGGTTTATGAAATGTTCGATCAATCTGTGGCTATAAAAAACGTTCAATAATGTACTGTAATACCCTTGTTCCCACCGAGACCCGAACAGAACCAAATTCCATAACTCCGTCTCTCTTTCTTCCTTCCACTCTACAAATACTACCCCCATGCCTCGCCTCCTCCTCTAAGGGAGAGGAAAGAGAGAATGGAGAGATGAAGAGCTTGGAAAGATGAAGAGAAAAATAAGAAACCGTAGGGAATGCAGCAGTACATCTCCGCCACGACTGCATGGGGCAATGGTCCTCACTCCTCTAACAGTGTGTGTGTGTGGGTGTGTGTGTGTGTGTGTGTGTGTGTGTGTGTGTGTGTGTGTGTGTGTGTGTGTGACTCGTACTTAACTAAATTAATAACGATGTTCTCTTGACGGATCTTCCTGGACACCTCCGGCAGTCGATCGCAATTGTTTTCCTTTGCCTATACCGGCATTGAGATGAGGCTACACCAAGCACCGAAAAAGCTTTTAATCAGTACTACTGCTATTAGCGCATTACCGTGAACTGCATGTATGTACCTGATATTGCCCTGAATAGCGTCGGCGATAAAATCGGCGGCTGGTTGCACATCCAAGGTCACGCTGTGAGTCTTCTTGCCCAACAATTCGACAATGTCCTCGTGACTCAGACCGTCTGAGCTGATCCCGTCCACACTCCTAATTTCGTCGCCTATCTGCACCAAAAGCAATACGGCAGAGTTCGACCTTAGAATTTCAGTGCGCAAATTTATTAACCAACAACACTGCCTGTGTCTCACCTGGATCGCTCCGGACCTCTCCGCCGAGCTGCCCGGCATTACTCTGGTCACCACAATGGGAACCAGACCGAATCGAGTGGAGACACCACCGGCGATTGTAAACCCGAACGAGCCATCGCTGTCACGAACGAGTGTGACACATCGAATGCCTTGATCCTCCGCCTGCTCAACTTCACTCTTCTCCTCCTCCGTCACCTCTTCTGCAGTTGCTGCCTCTTCCAACAACGCATCCCCTACCTCCTCCTCTTCCTCAAACAGAGCAGCCGTATCCAAGTCGAGCGTCTCCATACGACTGTTGTCACGGAGATAGTGATGGTGCCGCGATTCGGCCGAACTGTAATCGTTCTCGTCATCATTCTCTTCCGAAGACCAGCCTGAAACACGTATAGGATCATCAGGGGAAATGCTGACATGCCTTGTACATATATCTCATTTAAACACACAAAAATATATCACCACGAAAAGTGAACTTTGAACTATGGTGCTATCAAAGACTCCTCAAGGTGTCGTGGGTAAAACTGAAGACCAATGCCTGGGTGCTGAAGAAGAATGGGTCCCCACTGCTACTGAAAAAGACAATAGAACCCAAGTAAATGAGAGTTTTTTAACATTCATCATGAGGTTGGATGGAATGGAGAAGGAGAATCGTGGCAAGTGCAGCAGCAGAAAAATAGCGCCAACTGACTAGAGGAGGATGAGAATTGAGAAGTTGTAAGTCTGCGTCAGAAAGAAGATTGTAGAACGAAGCAAACTAACAGTAGCAAGATCATCCAATTTAAAACTCGTTTGTAAGCCTAAGTCATACTATTGCTAACTATAGTGAACCTCTTTTGGACTAAAACATAAATAGCGATATATAATTAACTGGCATTAATACTTTAAGCAAGTATCCTGTCTATTTTTGTTAGAAAGATATGCAAGCCAATGCTTTCCTAAATCCATATCCTATATGAAAACCAATGTGTGATAAAAATAATTTTCAAAAATATTTCTTTACAGGTTTACTTTAAACCACCATGCGTACTGTATCCCCATAAAACATTCGTATAGAGAAAGAAGCGCTTCAATATATGAACAACAAAGAACAAGAGCAACACTTGAACAAAACAGAAACCGTTCTGCAAAAAATATTTCAATAATAATGTGCTAAAGAGTATGATTCAAATTGAAGACTGAATCTTTGGCCAAAGCAAACAAATGCGGCTATGTATACATGTGAATAAAAGCGTAGTCAGTGTATGTATCCGCTCAGGCATTCATTTGATTAGTAAAAACTTCAAAATTGACTAAATCTTTCCTAAAATATAGTTTTATTTGTCATATTACGATTGTACTGGAATGTATGCTGTTGGGCATACACTCAGGTATTTAAATTAGTATCATTTGTGTTTGCCGACACCAAATTTCAAAGCGCAAGACAACTTGCACTTTGCATTTTAAGGCCTCAGAACAGCAAGATGTGTTGGAGTAACACTGAAATACATCAGAGAAATACAATAAAGAACAGCATCCGAAATGCGATATACCGTACATATATCAACGCATTACATAATAATAATGACAAAAATGAAAATATTAACTAAAGCAAAGCAGTGCAGATATTCAACGAAAATGGTTGAAGAACATCGACGACAATACCTGAAATATGTAGCCAATGACGTGTCCCTCTCGAGTCACTTCGCTTGAAGAAACGGAATTATGTTTAGACTAGATGGATGGTATTTCGTTCAGACTAGATATATACTAGTATATACATTAATCAACTATTGATTGTGCATTGTGTGTATGCACAGTTCAACAATATGTTTTGTGTGGACACTGTTTTAAATTTTGTAGAAGTTAATACGAAGCAATAAATTATTGACATTCTAGCAAAGATAAAAATAGTTGCAAGATCAAGGTCAAGGTCAGTGACTTTTCGAGGACGCCGATCCACCTGCATAAACAAATAGAAAGAAAGGAATACAGATAGGTTCGAGCTACACAGAGATAGGAAAATAGGAACTCCGATACTAGGCTAAACTATAATACTTTGTTGCACGAGGTATGCAGATGTGTGTGTGTGGGGGGGGGCGATATGCGGATTATACTCGAGAAACATGCGAAAACTAAGTACTTCTATGGTATATACTGTATACACTTTCAATCAACTAACATGTGTTAGCTGCAAAGCACGAATATTGATGGTGACAATAAGCTACTTTGCTGCGGTATAAAGAATTAAAACATTTCGACCACTTGACAACTCTGTCAAAACACTATTTTATGCAGCCTTGCTGACGATACATTTCAGTATTTTGTTAACATTCCATGTAAATGACATAAGCATTACTTTTAGTTTATTTAGTGGTGCAGAAAGTAAAATATGTATTTATAAAGAACATCATTAAATTTAAAAAAAGATGTCGCAGTTACTAATCAATAGACAATATTAAAAAAAGATAATAAGCATCATAACAGTTTTGGAAAATAGCACAGATGATACAACTTTAGTGTATACAATAGGTAGAGATTACGCACTACATTCTACAAATATTTTTTCTCACATTGTCAAATTCCAAACGATGAAACAATATTTTACAACTGTCCCATATTTACTCCATCAGATATCATCATCTTTTCGTAATCCACAGAATTCCATCTAATTGATTGGTTAGTTGTCAGACAGGATGACATAGAACTAACACACAATGTGCAAAGGAAATTGGAATAACGACTAGAGACACATAACGTGGTACGCTGGCTTAATTTTAAGGGCCATTAAAGTATTGTATGGTTTACACCAGAACAAAAGGGGATTTATTTTTTAAAATATGGCATGTCGAATGATACACAGGAAAAATTGATTAAATGTAACCGTTGTTATTCATTTCAATAGGTGAGATCGACAAAGAACGTCATGATTGTGTACCCGACCCGAGTTTTGCAGTTACTCAATGACAATAAAAATTAATAGTTTTTATTAAATACTTTCCGCCTATATATTTTATATATATCCTTTGAAATATTATTATTTAAATATTTGGCAGTAGAATTTTAACAGTATAGTTGCTTCAAATTGAAAAAGTTCAGTTTTAGAATTTGTCGATTAACACTTCCAAGCTGATAGAACGCGACACGAAATCGTGAATAAAAATGTTTTAATTCGACAATTGATTATTCAAACAAACTTCTTCCTGTTTATTGGACATTACCACATCTTTTTGTCAATAAAATTCATTACTATAGTAATTCGGGATGATACTTCAATGGCCCTTTAGAAAAGGTTAAGTATGTATGGATGCGCAATGCATTAACTATTCATTAGGAGTATCACTAAATAAATACTAGAGAGGTTTTGCTATAGAATATAATAAGAAGGAGGTGGTCTTACCGCCAGTCGATGGAGATTTGCCGACGGCTTTAGTTCGATCAGGAGTGTCCTGAAGTGAACTGGAACCATGACAACTTGACGTCTCCGAACTCGACTGTATTCGGCCTACGCACAGGACAACTTTGCCCATGGCGCTCTGAGAAATGGAGCACAGGCACATAGTCGGTGAGCACAATACAGAAGCGGTCAATTTGAGTTTAGTACAACTACACCACTGCTTTGATTAGCTATCAAACCCGACCGCAAGACAGCTTTACACAACGACAAATTGCTAGATAAGATTAAGTCAGTCAATGCTTTTATAAATACACTTAGTGTATGCGAGAGTGTCTTAGGCATATGATGAACTCGCAGGAAAAGTTCCAACGTGGACCGGGTTGTTGTATTTGTAATTCCCGGTCAAAGGGGACGCGTCAGCGCCCCAACCTCTCGGGGGAAATAGAGAATGCGAAAAGAAAAGAGATAGAGAAAGAGATATTGTAAGATGTTCTATAGGAAATGCAGCACTTTACTTGCTGGAGCAGGACGCCCACGCCACCAGAACCGTTGCATGGGGGCATATTGGTGTGCTTGTTCGAGTGCACAGCGTCCGATTTCCCTTATCAGAATGAACCAAATTCCCACTCACCTTCAGAATAGTGGCCACTTGCTCCTGACCGGAGACACGCACGTCCACATTATTCACTTCCAAGATCTGGTCACCTGGTTTGAGTCTACCGTCCACCTCTGCGGCGCCTCCTTTCACCTGTGCGGAAATTTGTGCAATGCGAGGGATAAGTTTAATCAATTAAATAAGATATAATGAATTTTAATTACACCAATACAATTTATCTATACTCACTTCGACAGATTTCATCTTCCCATGTTCACCTTTTTCTCTTTTTCTGTCATCTCGAACTCTCCTCATCTCTAGCACTATCTCTTTACACATTTTTCACTCCACACTTTCGCCTTGACCACTCACCCCTCCTTTCCTCAAACCTCTCCTTCTTATCCGTTTGCATGACTTCAGAATCCTTATTCTACACTGTTCGGCTGTCTCGACTCTCCACCCTTTCAATCATAGCTATTCTTTCATCTTCGATGTCATAGAAAAATCTTGGACAACAGCTATTTTACATGATGCAAATGGAGACCGTAGGTTACCACAAACTCTTGAAAAGACAAACTGAAATTGATAGTCCATACGAAAATACCACTACTACAAAATGCAAGCACAAATTAATACAATTAATTAAGTTTTCCCAATAGAGAACTGCGTATTCAGTGACAGTTTGAAAGTGTTAATAAACGAAGATAATTTAAGTCCAATTCAAAATCCCAGCTGTATTAATGTGTCCTTTTCACTTTCACTTGAGAATGTCCACTGGTAGACGAAACTACTGTACAGTCGCCGCGAAATAAATGTGGTTTATGTATAGGATAACTACCTCGAGTTATAGCTATACGAAACTATTTAACAGTTTGGTCGAGCCAGTAGGCAAGATAGTTGAGTAGCTTAACTCTAGGATAACATCCGTTTTCATCGTTCATCAAATTGTTCAATAGAAATTAGAATTTTTCGTAAAAATGAGGGAAATCTGGTTGTTTTTATATACGAAAGACGCTTAAATTACTTGCCGGACGTTTTTTGTTTGTTAATTTATACTCCGTTTCTCCATTTAACATTCAGATCAATGGATCAGTTAGGTGAACGTGATGTCATTATAGATGCTTGGTTGATGAGTATCAAATTATTCTAATATCGGATATAAAATAGGAATGGGGAATCAAGAAATGACAAGATTAACTATACTCAGAGCGAAAACGATTTGCGGTGAGTGATGCTGAGGAGAATGATGAGAATGACCACAGCAGCACACAACGCGCAATTATTAATTAATTTTGGAGGAACTGAAAGTAGTGACCCTTCAGGGCATAAACAATATTTCTATTAAATTTGTTTGATGTTTGTTGGTTAATGTACAATTGTTGCCTGTCGATGAAATTGCTTTTATATTTTAAAATGTTCTATATATGTATGTAGAATTTTCATACAAGGATGAAAATTATAATTTATACTCCAGCTAAAATGTATCGTAGTATATTTAAAGGAAAATCATCCTACACTGATCTTTAACGTCTTAATATTAAAAATAACATCCTATATTGAGAATAATTAGATAAGCGAAGAATATAAAGATGAGGGACACACAACTCTAATATTGGGACATGAAACACGGATTTAACCTGATTTTGAGTGGTAGGCTGATGGTTTTCATCATTCAAAATTGAACTGAAATAAGTTCACGTGAAATTTAAACATAACTTGTATATATATATATATATATTGTCTAGTTTAATTTGTTCTGAATCGAGTGAACTTGATTAGAATGACATAACTTGTTTGGAAATATTATTATTTTAAAGTTAAAAATCATATTTTCAGTACTTATTCTTAATTCAATTCTTTAAGTAGAATTTATTTTTCCCACCACACAAACTATATAGCGTTCTCGCTGCTTTTCACTTCCTTTAATGGTATTTAGTAGTCTAATTGTATCGATGTGGTGATATTAAACCTGAGTTCCAACTTAAACCATCTTTGGTTGTTTTTGGTTTGGCTTCTCTTATTGCCCTTTTCGCCTTTTTTAGCTTACCTCTTATCAATCAATAAAAAATATTTAAGAAACAAACAAATGAATGAATAAATTAATTAATTAAAAAAACTAATTATGGTCAATAAAATAATTAAATGAATAATATGAAACTAATTTCTTCAAATTTGTCTCTATTAAGTAAACTCATGTTTAAGTAAAATAAATGGCAACTGTTATTTATGCTTTATAGTTCTGAATCATTATTATAGTCAGGTGTCAAATGTAATAGAATTTAATTCTCCTATTGATACCTTGGATCTTGGTTCATTTTGTTATATGTTTATATTTTTAAGTGTGTACTCTATGTTTGCTGGCCAAGTGCCTAAATACAATTATGTATGTTATGTCCTGAACCACTTCTGGTAGCCCAACCCCTCTAACGGCTTCTTCTATAGGTCTTGGAGGTTGACGAGATCCAGTTGGTCATCCCATTACGTGCTGCAGGTCTTCCTCCTACTCCTCACATCTTTTGCACTTTCCATCTTCTTCCTTTCCGATCCTCTTCGCATATGCATTCAGGTCCAGGGAGTGTCCTCTCCGGAATCTACTATACTCCACTCTATCCTTCCTGCTCCACCCTCGTTCGATCTTCTCTTTAACGCCTTCTTCATACACCAGCCTGCTTCTCTCATGATGCCATCCTTTCTTCCATTCTCTCTCCTTCACTCTTCTCTTCATCCAGTCCATCAGACATTCTTCATCTCTCTCGCCTTGCCCGCTTCTTTATCCACTTCCTCATTACCCTGTATGTCAAAATTACTGGGTATCGTGTGAATGTGTTGTACTTTGCTCTCAGGACATGCTTTCTGCTGCTCTCATCCTCATTTCTTTCGTATCCCGCCCACTGTCACGCTTCTCCTTAATGACGCACGTACTTCCTCCATTGTTTCTCCCCCCTTCCGTTGAACCATCAGTGTATACTAGCGACTCATCCAACTCCACCTATCCTCATACAAACTCAAACGTAACTTGGTGCCCACTTCTTGAACCAGGCGCCGTCTATCGACTCCTTCAGCAACTCCCAAATAAAGCTACTGGTAGAGACATGAACCTACTCGCCTGTATAAGGAAGGTGCTCTGTTTTTAGCTGCACATCTTTGCCACTTAGTGAACACCTCCATACTTAAAAGAACAATGCCTACAAAGTTGAAAATTGCGAATATCTGCCCTATTCCGAAATCCTCCCCTCCCAGAATTGATGAGTTACGACCTATTTCGCTACTACCACTACCGGCTAAACTGTTGGAGAAAGTCATTCTGGAAAGTGTCAGACTACATCT
>JAUYWV010088268.1:0-15338 GCA_032274565.1 Nematoplana nigrocapitula | reverse complement strand
ACTTATAAGTATTCAAACTGTCCTCCTTTAACCACCAAGCACCAACACGCTCTACCTATCACTGACAAGCAAGCTTTTCTACAAAGTTCTGGAATTATATCTCAAAATCTAGCAACAATTTGGTTTTTCAGTTGTTGAAGAGTGTGTGGTCAGGTAGCATATATGGAATTTTTGATTACCCCCAAAGGAAGAAATCCAGAGGCGTGAGGTCTAGAGATCTGGGAGGCCACTCAATTTCTCCAAAGTGGCTAAACTAGTGATTTCCAAAATGTTCATCTAACCATGTTCGAGCGAGGTAGCTGAAGTGTGAGGGGCACCATCATGCTAAAACTAATATTTGTCAATTTGCGGCTAACCTGACACTGCTGGATAAAAGTGATCTTGAAGAAGTGCGATGTAGCTTCAACCACTGACTTTCTTCAAAGAAAAATGGCCCAATTGGTCTTGTGGCACTGAAGGTAACCTATACTATAACACACGGAGTATTGACATCTTTCTCAATCTCAATATGAGGATTAGCTGCAGCCCAGTAAATGGCATTGTGCTGGTTTACTTGGCCATTGAATTTGAAGCTGGCTTTAATTGTCCAATACACCTATGCAGGGAAAGTTTAATCATTAGCCTTCATCCAAATAAGTGCCTTTTGCAAAATTCTATCTGCCAATCAGGATCATCTTTTGCCATTGCATGAATAAGGTAATGATGGTATGGTTTAAGTCTCAAGTATTTTCTGAATTGACCTTCTTGATATTTGCAGTTCTATCTTGGCTTATCTGATTGATTTATGTGGGCTGTTGGTCAGTTGGTGAAGGCACCTCGTATAATTTCTTTATTTTCTTGTGAAGTGATTAATTTCGGTCTTCCAGATCTTGGCATTTTATTTACTGATCCTGTTTCTTCAAAATGCTTTATTATATATGAAATAGTGTCACATTTGATAGTTCTCTTAAATTCATTATTAAAAAATCAAGAAATTTCTGACTTATTATCTGTTTGATAAAAAGTTTTGGCCGCATAAATTCTTTGTTTTTGTGTTAGCCTCTCTGCCATTATTACAACTAGCTTAAACACATTCACAACAATATGATATGGAAATAATCCTACATGCATAAGTAGCACAATGACAGATAAACGTAGTTCTAAGAATAGAATCATTAATCATTAGAACATTAATCATAACCTAAATAGTTATAATAAATAAAGCATGGTAACTTTTGTATAATAGATAAATATAGTTCTCATAATAGAACACTGCCCAGTAACTTATGCTCTACCCTGTATTAAAAGTGCTTTTGAAACTGCTTTAGTAAGCTACGGTATTTTGAAATATTTGCTTGTTTTCTGTGCAAAAAGGTCTCAATAGGCTACATTTTTCTACATATTTGCCTTTTGTTGATTAATCTGCACTTTTGTTTGTTTGTTAATAAAACCAAATAATAATTTAATAATAAAATGTCCTAAAATTTTTTTTCTTCATGGCCCATTTTAACCAAAGGCAAACCAAAGGCAAAGGCTAAATAGAACTAAAGAAATGAGACTTAAGAGTGCATACTTAAGAATGTTATATTTAGCAGAAAGCTGAAGTAAATTTTGCAATTTGTATCAAGCTGGCCAGACAGTACATATATGGCCGATGGTATTCGTACCGTCTGATATACTTCAACTGTTCATAACATCTGATCTATACTCGATAGAATTTCTATAGAAATACCATGCTCTTTTTGGACAGAGTGAGTATGCAGACATATATGAAACGAACAGTATTAATAATTTTTTTAAACTATATATCAGACTTTTTGGTTAAGAATTTTCATTTTTGTAATTATATGCAAATATTTACTATTGTATTACGCTAGTATTAATAGTGTTTAAAATATTGGACAAGCAGTCAAAATTTCTTACGCTGCGCTGGATGATTACCTAAGTTTTTAATATAAACATAAAAGACGCAAACACGGCATTAGCAGGATATCAAATAAAACGTTAATACCATTGTATACATTATACCACATGCAAAAACATATGATATGGTTTGAATAACGCGCGTTAAAATGTATTTAATTATTATATTTTATTTAAACAATACACAAAGAATATTGGTAAAATTTAACTTAAAGTTGGGGAAAATTGCAGTCTTGTTTTTATACCTCACAGAATGCGTCTTATTTTTTTAGCTTCATTAGAAAATTTCTCATTTATATTTAAAAATCTCACTATTTTATTCCCTTTGTATTATGTACTTATAAAAAATTGATCAAATATAAAATTGCGAAAAATAAATTATTTCTACTAGAGCTAGCGAACAATGCCGGCCGCTAAAAATTGCTGCCAAATGACAATACGAACTAATGTATGTACTTACGAATGGAGGTGTAATCGAGTGGTACGACGAGGAAAATGTTTGCATGGATGCTTGGGCTCTCAGTAGAGCCACAATTATAATATGGATGCATTCAAAATCTAACATATGCTAACAAGAGAATCGATTTGCAGTTCTTCTTTTAACGTTTGTTTATCGTTACATAATAATTTGAATGTAGGCCTATACAAAGAATAGTTAGCTAAAATATACAGCGAAAACTGTGTTAGGGTTATTACTGTTGTCAGGTGTTTAAAAGCTGATTAAAGGTGTCGTGGCGTCATTTTGACCCCTGCTGCAGTAATTTGCATGTGTGTCGTTGGTATCTTAATAATATACTTATTTATAACTATTATATAATAATTTTTACGAATAAATTTGGCTTTAAGAAAGTATTCAATAAATTTTATGAAGTCACTAAAATTTGATCCATAAAAAATAATTTGGCTTCCTACAGAGCCTTCAAATATCGCGAGGGCAGTTCATTTGAGGGTAGGGGTTGCAGGTATTCAAAATAGTTAAAATATATAGCGTTACGTAATATTTGAACAACCCCAAGACTCGAAGACTCGAGGAGGGTTCATGCCTGCCTCGAAGCTTCCTCAACAGTCACTTTCATACATTTTGAATGGAATTAAATTATAGTCTTTAGGAGCATGTAATTAATAATACCCAGAAGCAGCATTGTAGACTGTAGAGTACCCAAATCCAATACATGAATACAATGAACGAGAATTTGTGTCACGATGTCGTTTATTAGAAGATGTGGTCTTCTTCCATTTTTACATGGTAGATAGGCATACATATATATAAATAAGAAACGTGGTTAGGCAGTCTACAAAATTTTATTATCATGTTATTTTCTTCTGTAAAGCACCTAAATATGTTTTGATATAAAAACAATACTCTTCCAAAAAAGATATATTTAAGCCAAAATATGAAAAATATTTTCCCTATAAAATTGCAAATAGAAATTTCTTGATAAATAATAATAAAAAAATTTTTAACTTTGCGGTTTTAATTTTAATTTTCTCTATATATAAATCTTTATGGTACACTTTTCTTTATTTTTCATTGATTATTTTTAAAACTTTTATTTTGAATTGTTTCATTAAAATTTGTGATATTTTTAAAAATACTCCATTTGTTTTTTTCAGATTTTCACTTTTTTTAAACTTTCTAATTAAATTTTCTTTAGTTATTTCCTTATTAATTATATTTTATCTCGATCGGTTTTCCGTGTACAGTACATTACAAGCAATTTGATGACTGGAAACTAACAGAATAATCGAACCATGTACTAGTATAAGCGAAACATTGGCCTGAATTTTCTTTTCCTTTTTCCTATTCGTTGTCCTGAATGTGCATCTCTATCCCAATTATATTTTCCTTATAAAATTTTCGTTATAATTGATATACGTGTTCTTTGATTTCAATTTCTTCTGTTCTCCAACCAAACCTACAATTATTGAACTCATTCGTCAACTTCTCCTATTCTTCCCTTCTCCTTGACAAGCTTGTAAAGTCAGTCTGTTTCGTTTTGTATTACTCTTTATTTGGACACCACAATTAACGAGATATCTTTTAGAGACTTGTTTTTTAGAAACCCTGCGCTTTCTTTCCTACAACTTCATTGGTTAAAAATCATTTTGAGAAAGCGGTCTTTCTCGAGGCAGGATTTAAAATAACTTAAAAACAGGGTTGCCGTGGATATGAGAAATAGCATCCATATCCATATCCATATCCACGCAATTTTTCGTAGATATCCATGGATATTTCTGAAATCTAAAATCTACAAAATTTCAAAAAGATTGATTGAGGTTGTAAAATTGTGACGTGTTAAGTTTACTCAATTCGAATTGGTATTATTATTATTATTACTAATTTATTATGAGAAATGCTTAAAAATATCAAGCATAAATGCTATAATGACATTAAACGATTATTTTCAAAGTTCAACTTTGAATTGGATATCCACAGTATCCAGGGATATGACCAAAACCTCAACATCCATCCATGGATATCTCCATGGACATCCATATCCACGGCAACCCTGCTTCTAGTAGTCCTTGATAAAAACATTACCATTTTTTCAGATTCTATATATATATATAATTTTAGCGGTCACTTAGCTGCGCCAGATTTATTTTAGCATTTCGTCAGACGTCAGCTCGTCGTTTCTTCATTCATGGACGTCCTTTTTATGTATAGCTGGCTATGCAGCACAACCTACTGGGTGCCCTGTGCCTATCTGACAGCTGTTTAGCAGTCGTTTTGTACTCGCTGCGGCGTTCGTTCTTTCTATATACCCTGTTCACTATTCTCGACGCAAGGGGGCGGTTATTTCCTTTTGTAATAATTGTAATTTCTCGTCATAAGTTAGTTACCGTCCATAACGCAAGCGGACAATGAATAATCCATGCTATACCGCCGAGACGACGCGTTGTATAATAATTCTACTTATGAAATTCGTTTTTTGTATTCTGCTTTCAATAATGTTTTACATACGTAGATACATGTTTTGCTTACAGTTGTATACAATATTGAGTTAGTGACTGAAGAAGGCAAAGAATTTACATATATCATAGGGATTGCATTGTAATAATCACGACCATTTTGATCAAGTATTTTTCTTTTCATTCCTTTTTAGCTTCATTTCCGCTTGACGAAATGAATAAAATTCAGAGTAGACACTGTTAGAATCATCACGCCACAAAACACCAACATCTGAAACGCTATTCATCCTCTCACGTTTGTAGCCGCCGTTGAAATAATGACCTGAAATTCGGATAAAAATAAATAATTGTATAATCTGACATTTTGAATACTATACCATATTTCAGTGCCGTAAATCATGTTATAAACTTTTGTCTCTAAATAAAGTTTAGAGAAAATACAAATTCTCTAAATAAAGTTTAGAGAGAATACAAATTCATGGGGGGTCCAGAGGGGTCATGTCCCCCGCTTTTGCATACGTTGGTGCGCCCTATTATATAATCTCTCTTTATTCGAAGTTGTCTGCATTCTTTTCGTGTGAATTAGCGCCAAAAAAGGCATTGTAAAAAGGAGATTCAGTATATTCATATAGTAAGGAAAATCATATATACCTGCTTATTCATACAGAATAATATGGGGACACAGATAAAGGTGTTTCATACATACGCGCCTGTTTCACATCTTGAAAATTTTCATAGGCTTTCCTTTTCATTGACTCCACCCGATTATTGGATGGCAAACTAATTGTTCAATATATGCGTACGAACCTGAGATAGATTTGAATAATTCAATAAATTTTCAAATAATTTGTTAGAGCATAGGGAAGATGGTCTGTGACTAGCCAATGACACTCTGCTTTGTATGCGTGCATGCAAGTGAGAGGGGATTCCCCCTGCTGATTATATAGCTGGTTAGCTACGAGTCGCAGGATGTAATACAATACATTTTAAATAGAGTTACTCACCGTTCAAATTACTCAGAGCATCTACTCCGTACCACCAACCAGCACCGTGTATTGCTGCCAAATTGTTACTAAAATTAGAATGACAATAAAAAATTAAAACTTTTTATACAGAATGGAATGAGTTAAACTGGCCTGCACATTAAAGGTCCTTGAATTCTACTAGATGTATCGATGACCTACTCGCTTTAGTTAGTTTGTTAGCTTGCTAATATTGACCTTAGTTGACAGCATGTGCAACCGTATTCGAGTTGTAATTGTAAGACGATGAGGTTCCACGAGGTATTAGTAGCCTCGATCGTCTCTTTGCCCCTCCCAGAGAACGCGACAACAGCCTTTCTAAGGGATACAGTCTTGTAAAGGCAATTAATAAATAAATAAATAAAACTTCTAATATATGATTAACATTGTAGAGAAAACAGGGGTGTAAATTCTTTCTGCAACTTAGCGCATGTTGATCATATACTGTATAAGAAGAAATCTGCTACACAAAATATACTGTTATAATAGCGATTATGAAACCATCTCATATAGTGTTCCGATTGCATTTTAGATAGATGAGACGCGTCCAGGTAGCTTTAGTTAGTCCCTAAAATATTCCAGTGTGGATGGTTGAGATACGATACGAATAGCATTGCCTCCATAGACTGCGCTAACGCAACAGATTCCAAATACTTCTCCGGGTGAGCTTCTCGTTCCCTGTTCTTCCCGTTGCGAGCCTCCGGAAGCGATCGGGTAACCCCAGCCAACCAACGCAGCAGACACGCATTAGTAAAGATTCAACTTACATTCGATATTCGTCGAGTCAGATTACTGTAGCTTTCAATTTAGCTGCTTAATTTGTCCTGATATAATTTTGAATACAAACATTACATGTTATACTGAATGGCATCGTTTGGGTTTGGGGATATGGGAATCGCATCTACATATTAGTAAACTGGTTCAAACTAGAGCCCAATTAATCGAGTCGATCAATCATTTTTCACCAATGGTTTTACATGAACGATGTTTGAAGATAAGAGGAGTGTTATAGCACATTTTTCCAAAAGTCGAACAAAAAGTTTATGACAAGACCAATGAATTTAACAAGAAATATACGAAACAGAACAATACAGTCAATTAAAATCTTCGAAAAAATAGGAACCCTTATTGAACAATTCCCTAAATAATAACACTGCATTTTTCTTCTACAGTTTCAAATTAATTGTATCGTTCTGTTTAGTACCACTTGTTTAAATTAAATGTATGCGAATTCGGCCGGCAAAGTTTAATAATACATGTTCAAACAAATGTTGCTTGGTTCTCCTTTCTCTCCATCGAGCTATAGAACAAATCTGGGCATCTGTTCAACATTTATATTATCTGCTATTTGTTGTGTTTCGCGAAATATTTCTTATCAACAGACAAAACACAAAGAATTATACATAGATGCAACCGAAACTTTAACGAAATATCCAACAATTATTACCAATTGAACGACCGGCAGGGAGATACTACTGTACATAGAGGGACTGTCAACTCTATCTCATAATAGACATTTGAACTGCGTAGATCGATATTTAATACTGTACAATTGTTTACGTGTTATTGTCACTTTTTTTTGTGTAAAATCATAATAATTACTAATCAAATGAGGTGATCATCCGGAGTTCAAATTTGAAAGTAGTAAAAATTGTGGCTTTCAAAAATGTATAACAGTATAATACAGTTAATGATATGAAGCCAAATCCGATGCTATTCACACAATAATTGAGATTATTTGGCCACGTAATCAGACATGACGACCTGAAAAAGGACATCATCTTAGGCAAATTGGAAGGTGCGCGTGTTCAAGGAAGGCCGCGAAGAACCTGGCAGTCGGATATCGAGAAATGGGTTGGATGTAATCTTCAACAAGCATCTCAACGAACAGTACACAGTGAAGTCTGGCGTCGATCCGTGAAGGTCGCACAGCAGCTCGTCTTAGAGTCAACTGACTTAGAGATACAGAGAGATATGAAATTTTACTAATAAAAATGTCGGCCTATGATTTTTGAAAGTTGACTGTCCGCTTTATTGTAGTATCTCCTTGACGACCAGAAATTCAAACTTAATTAAATCTGCAGTGTAAGGAAAAACAAACAAACCACCGTTAATTAGCGTGGATTGCCTGTTTGTATCTATAGCTGGCTTTAAAATTTAGATTATAGATATCCAAATGTGTAGTGTATATCGCTTTGTATTTTGCCTGAAAATGATGAGAAAAGTTTCTCAAAACGTATTGTATGTCACAATAAATAAATGTTGACAAGATTTCTTCTTTTCTCCTTTCTAACTTCAAACTTAGCTCTTTCTCTTTGTCTTCTCTGGTTTTCGCATATACCTGCTCAGATCGTTGTCAACATCGGGAGTGGAGAAACGCATATTGTTATGATGAGAGAGAGCATCGGCTATGGTGCCGGAATAACCCGAAACAGCCAGCCGATACTGATAGTCCTCTGATGCGAGTTGGAAATCCTCGTACCGAGCAGTCGAGTGCCCGTCTTTCCAGTCGTAGAGTTCCACAACTAGAGTATAGTCCTCTGAACGGGTAAGTCTGTGTAAATGCTCTAGTCCTATAAAGTAAATTGCAAACATGCACAGCTTAATTGCGATGTTTCTTCCAAAATATACTGTATTTATATTAACGAGAAATATACCTTACAATATCAACATTTCCGAAACCAAAGATTTGCTACCTTGGTGATATGTTGAGTGTAGGTGTGATACAGAAGCAAGCTCTGTAATGCGAGTGAGATCTGGGTGGAAGAAATTTAGGGAGCTGCTGACTCTTTTTACGTCCCGGGTGCTTTCACACAATATGAAAGGGGAAGCTTTATTCAGCTTGTATTAGAAGTGGTATAGCATATGGTAGTGAGATGTAGTCTATAAAGGAGGAAGATGTAGACTTAAGCATATACTGTATATAGATGCAGATGGTTCGATGGATATGCAATAGAAGTCCTAGCGGCACAGCGCCTTCTGACGATCTGAGGAACAGACTGGGGATTGAAAGTATATGAGTTGTTATGCAACACATAGAGAGAATGGATAATTAATGATAACTACGTCAACAAGTGCAGAAATGTTGAGGTAGATGGTGCCAGAGGAAGAGGAAGACCGGGTAAGTTATTCAGGGAGACTTGCGAGAGTTAAGATTAGAAAAAGATCTTGCACAAGACCGCAACGCTTGAAAAAGAGCCACAAGAAGCCCCCGTCCAACCCATGCGAGCACGGAAATAGGAAGATGATGATGATGAAATCCCCGCAAAGTGCCATATCTCATGGTTGTAACCGTATGGTCGTGTACGTAATTAATGTTTTACTAAATATGATATTATTTTTAAATAATTCAGATATAAATTATAATCTTTTACATACTCTACGCTCTTTAAATCCTAATTTTTCTGCATGTGTTAATCGATACTTTGAAAAATTAATACGGTCTTGTTCGAACAATTTTAAAATATTCGTCTCCTCTATTCGTACATCTTCCTGGTTTCTTGAAAGAATGCAATCCCAGGTTCACCGAATTATATGCCAATTTACCATCTCTCGACATATGAATGTTCCACCTACGAGCCAGGACGACTTCCACCCAATGTTTTCACCGAATACGTTCGTCCGCGAACCACCCTCTTGCCCTGCTATACTACCTGCCGTCTCCCCACGAACTGGTCGTTTCATTCAACCTGTCACCAGTACCAATCATTTTCGCTTTTCTTTCATTCCGTATAGTATATGTGTTTAATAATTATAATGGTACCTTTGTCGAGTAACTTTGCTGTACCTTTTCTGGCTCACTGTCCTGCCCCCTTTTCACGTTACTCTAATCCCGCATTTCAAACCTTCTGTTGTATTTTCAATCAATTTGCCTTTTTCGTATTTCCTGTTTGTTGACCTCTGTTTCTGCAACCTTTCGTTGTTCCTTTTTCCACAGCATTATGTTTTTGCGTATATATGTAACCCTGTTTCTATTGCCATTGACGACATTTATTATCATTATTATAGATAATAACCAACTTTTAGCTTTATGTTCTACTTAAACATATAGACATATGGTATGTATGATGTGGACGAATACCTACCTAACCAAAATTCCCCGTAAGGGTAGCCAAAGCCGTACTTGTAACTTGACCAGTCGCGATCGAAGCTTACACTGCCATCTACACGTCGTTGGAAAAGTAAAAATGCTGGGAAAAAACAGGAAATGTATTAAATAAACATATCAAATAATCTACAGTTTCTAAACATTTAGATTTGCAAATGGCATAAGGAAAACAATTTTCAACTTTGAAACAGTTTACAAGAAAAAAATAATAAATTACTTCACCGAACAAATATTATCATAAAATAAAAGAATAATTACACGCCGATTATTAAAACAAACAATTAGGAAATACATGGATGCCATTGAAAATAGATATATACCCCTTAGTCTTGGACCATTATAAATAAGTCCGCTTCGATATGCTTGTACATTTTTGTTCCTATTCACCGGGTTCTCTTCAAGGGAGCTTTGCAGAAGGGTGGTTGCAATTTAATCAGAAGGCCCAACTTTCACAGAATACCGCACATATGTCCAATGCTTACCAAAATGTCCCGAAGTCTCGTGTATCCGCACCACATCTCAGGGTGGTCCCCAGGAAACTGCGTAAGTATAGAAGCACAGGAGGTTACACGATTGTATCCAACAGAAGTTAGGTGAGGGTTAGACTCTGCAGATATTATACGTATCCACTGTTATTCTCATGTACTCCGTCCAGCTCTACACATATACAGTAATCAGAGCGGGCGTTTCGAATGAACTCCAGCGGGATGTCGTCATCGTACAATTTCTCGATGTTAAAGTTCATTCCCTTAACACTCTCTCCAGAGCCAAACATATACTGCTGCTCCTTGCCTTCTTTTTCTTCGCACTTTTCACACCTTCCAACCTCGATCATGCAAAACATCTTCTTGTAGTAGAACCGGGTCTTTGAACTTTCCTTAATTTGTATTGGGATAGCGTAATTTGATTTTTTCATTATATTTTTCTTTGTGTACTTTTCCATTGTTCCTTCCTAGTTCTGTTCATATCTGACCTCCCTCCCGATTGCTTTCTTCACACTATCAAACCATATTTCCTCATATTCCTGCTTTTCCTTCCTTGCTTCGTTGTCTGACTAATCGTTGCCACCAATCCCGGAATGGCCTGGCTCACACTGAAGGACAACTCTTCTTCATCTGTCAAGTTAACATGGTTTATAGTTTGACATTCTTGAGCTGATTCTGACAGTTTTTAAAAACAGCAACACTGGCGAAGGAGGCAGTGAGCTTGCAGCAGGAAGGTGTCGGGGTTACCTGCAAGGCAGCTATAAGGCTGTCGTGAAGAGGAACCTGGTGTTCCGACCTGGCTGGGATGGTAGAGTCAGGGAAGTTTATGAAGGAGGAGTGCGACGTGGGGCGGGGAGTAGAAGGGAGCAGGTACTGCTGGCGCAGCTGCGAGGGGGTCACTGCCCCAGGACGGGCTACTACCGCCAGCGCATTGGCATGCAGCAGAGTGCGAGTTGTGACAGGTGCGAGATGGAGGAGGAGAAGAACCACTGGTTGTTCTGCCCGGCGCCTGCGGGGGTCAAGGAGCGATGTGGTCTACACGACGTGGACAAGCTGGGCGACGATCGGGCTGTGTTGCGGTTCCTCACTAGTTCCTATCCTCACTGGATGGCCTGAGAGGGGCCGAGTTCCGCATGGACGACGACAACGACAGCAACACTGTCGTATGCGATTTTAACATTCTGGTAGCAATGTTTTTGATGTTGTTCCTATAGCACTCCAAATACAAACTAGAATGCCTTTTACTTTTTTGTTCCCTTTTTAAGTCTTGGTACTTTAATATTTTCTTTTTCCTGAACCTTGGCATTGTCTTCCTTCAAACTAATTTCTTCAAGGAATTAAAACATACCAAATTTAATAAATTTTGACAGTAGCTTTTTAAAGTATAAAAAATCACTCTATAAAATTACCACAGTGATTTTTCGGTGACGTTCTGCACGGCAGTTATTTTTAATTGAGGTGTACTATAATAACAATGCTCCATAAAAATCAATACTATTATGACCAATTAAACCCGGTGTGTTCAGTGCGTAAAGACTTTATTTTAGAACAAGAGGCAGTCTCATTTGTTGTTAATCAGCGCCAATGTTGCACGTTCTCAAAGCTGATCAGCACTGAAATATTCACCCATGCTGGATACCAATGCTGTTTGTTGTCGTAGAAAACGGAAGAGCAAAGATACGGAGACATCAGCCCTTCGCAGACTTTAATAATTTAGAGTTTAGACAATACTTTCATGAATAACGAATTACGATAGCAGCACATCAGATCTTGCTCAACAAAATATATGTCGTACCTTCGGTTGGTGTCATTTCACAGTAGACGCGGACATCTTTGTTGTTCACACGAATTTGGAATACGGAACTGTATCGCTGACCGCTGTCCCATATTTCCTGACAATCTGCAATGAAGTTTATAATGACTCGTTACAGAAAGGGCTGCGTCACGTAGAATCTGTACTTCGGCAAAAGCAATCTGTCTGTGTGTGTCTGAGCATCAATTTTGAACGGTTGATCCCAGATCAAAACTAAGAGCAGATTTGGTATCATTAGGTTCCTACGGACGTGTTTTTCCTGGGTTTATAAATACATTTTTAAATTTGTATCAATTATTTTATAATAGAAAGAAAAACTTTAAATAATTAATACGAAGTAAAAACGTTCGATATTTTAAAAAATTACCTATGGTTTTCTTTTACTACTAATTAAATTTGAGAGTAGAATACCTCGGAATTTATAAGTGAAATTTGTTACATTTCAAGAGGTCACTTCTAAAGTGGTTTATTTATGACCAGGCAGGTATAAAAGTTCATTAACCCCCTTTGGTTGACCCAATTTGATCCAAATAAAGTATTTCTCAACGCTGTGCATATCACTTCGCGTAATATACTGTACATTACCGTCGATCTCCACACTACTTTGTCAGGACCGCCTATAGTTCAGCTACTTCAAATACCACTTCCCATCCTCTCTCAATAGTGCCTTGTTCCGCTCTTCTAACGTCACCTATTTCAGCTATTTCCACGGCGCCTATTTCAGCAATTACAACCCGCTCTTTCAAAGTCACCTAGCTCTCCTCTCTCAACAGCGCCTAATTGTTCAGTTCTTTATAAGACTCTATTCAGTTTACTCTACCACCTGCCTTGCTCAGTTCTTTCAACGGAGACTACTACAATACTTCTAGTTTTTCGTAGGCGCCCACATTTCTCTTTTAAATAGGACATCGTTCGGTTATTTTATTAGCAACCAGTTTCGTTATTTCAGCAGTGTATACTGTAGTTCTCCTTCGCCTCCCCATAGACCCTAATTTACCCAACTCCTTCAAATCTGCTTAGTTATCCTCCCTCGATTCAATAGCGCCTAATTAAACTCGATCCTAACAGCACCTAATTCATTGTCTCAACAGTCTCTAATTTTCTTTTCTGCTCTCCCAATAACGCATCGTTGATCTTTCAAAAGTGCGGAGTTCTCGCTGTTCACTGAACAGAACAATGTACTGCTTGTAAAATAGACACCTTGACTGAAATTTGATGATTTTTTATGATTTCTTTCGATTTGAAAAGGTTACTTTTGCACTTGCTAAAGAAACGACATGCAAGCCATCAGACTTTTGAAAAATTCATTTGTACCTATCAAATCACTCCATCCTTATTTTATCAATGGTACCTTTGTAAATTGTTTGTGATTTTGAGACTTGCTTTTCGGAACCTCCGCTACCCTTCAGTCGTTCAAACTCAGTTCTCGATTCGGCGAGTTGATATTCCATCTTGGCCAGTCGCAAGGTCATATCATCGATCTTATTTGCTGCACGTTTCACTTCGCCCAAGGCAATGTCCATGATGGAGAACATATCGTTCTGGAGCAGCTTCACTTCTTGGGCGTCCTCCAGTGATCGACTAACAATAGTCTGGCACGCCTGAACATCCCGGTTGAAGTCAAGAATGGTCTGGTAGATATTCACCGTCTTGTTCGAGATGTTGGTGATGTCTTTGGAGTGCAGAAGATATTTCCCGTAGAGATCTACTACTTGTTCCTCCAGCCAGACGTCATTGTGCCTCGTAGAACGCTGGAGCAAATTTGGGTGGGATTCTTTTAAAAAATATTTTGCATTAAGGATAATACTATCTAAACAAAAGCTATAAACACATAAATTAGAATATTAAAGAGTTGTACAATCTGTAGTTTTTACATCTACTTGATCAGTATATAACCTTTTTACTGCAATCGAATCCAATGACATAGCACAAAACTTTAAAGGTTGGTATCACCATTAACTCGAAAAAAAGCAGTTACTCTATAACTCGTTTGTCCGAAAAATCTTGGAAAAGCAGCTATAATTGATGGCTAAATCGTAAAGAAATTTGATTCTATTTGCAATTCAGAATCAGTATCACATCATGGTAGAAAATCATTGAAATAATAGGGTGGTCTTTCCTTATAGTATAGAAACAGCGCAATATCGTCGGCTTCCATCCCATTATCCTTTTCATATTTTTGAGGGATGGTGTGAATGTACGATTCCGTATTATACAAACACATTAAAAAATTGGAAGGCTTCCAGGTCTGCTGAGAAAGCGGAATCCCTAGTTTTGAAATGCCTGTTCGTGCAAATAAGCACAACAGTCAATCTCAATGACGCATTACACGTCAAATCATTGCCACCAAAACAGAATTCTTTATTAGAAGACACCCTGCTGCTAGTGAACAAAATGTCAACCGGTCCATGCCCTCAATGGACGGGCCGATCTCTATATATAGACATAGTCCGTTTCGACATTGTCTTCAGCAATGATGAACCATATTGTGCAGTATACTGTACGTACATAAGTCGATCCTATATATCATGTTGCACTTACCAATTGCCTCGTAGTCGTACAACCCTTTCCATGTCTACATCTTTTTGTGGAATATATTTCCTGGCAAAAGCTGTTGGAAATGATAATAATCAAGACTGAAATTGTAATATGAAAAAAAGAAGACAAGAGCATGTTTCTTCAACTATAATCACAGAAGACGATAAGATAAATAGACCGCGGATTTCCTTTCTGTCCCTATGCAGCAGTTTTGATTTCTTCTGAAGGACATCTACCTATATTATTTATTGCACTGGAGTGTCACAAGCAGCATAACAGAGCAGAGAGCTAAAAAAATGAGCGGTTGGAAACTTGCGATTGGTCTGTAACAAAGCACAGTAGATCCAATAGAGTAAAGGAGTCAACAACACAATTTAATATGGCATGTTTTGTTACATTCGATATGACAACTAGATAGAAGTATTTCTCCTTTGGTACCCCTAGCTATTCTAGAGGCTTTGTTTGGTTTAGATTTCTTTCTTTTTTTAAAATAACATGTAATTAATGTTTGTTCGGTACAGGTTATATTATTGTTTAGTTTTATTTTGTTTTCCCAA
>JAUYWV010088267.1:0-23791 GCA_032274565.1 Nematoplana nigrocapitula | reverse complement strand
CTCTCTCGCTTGCTCTCTCTCTCTCTCCTTTTTATCTCTCTCTCCTTCTCTCACTCTCCCCTTTCTCCCTCTCTCATTCCTCTTTCTCTCCCCCTCTCTCTTCTCTCTCTCTCTCTCCTTTTCTCTCTTTCCCCCCTTTCTCTCTCTCGTTCCCCCTCCATTCAAAATCTTTTTTTCTACCTTTTGCGCTTTCCTGAATAATATGAAAAATCTGTGGTAGAGTTAAGACAAGTAGAAGAAACTGCGATTGTTTAGAACGTGCACTTTTTGTGGCTTCTAATCTGCGGATAGGAGATGAACAGAGATATGAAGCGGTTGAGAACAAACGTTATCTGAAGATCTTCAGAGTGGTGGTAGCGAGAAGAGTGTAATGAAGACGCAGAATTAGACCAAGGATTCTGTTCTCTCTCTCTCTCTCATTCCTCTTTTGATTCAAAACTTTTTATAGCTGTTGCGCTTTCCAACGATGTTCATTATATTTCTACAATTTTTGTCGGATTTTCATTTGAATAATACTATATAAATAATGGATACTGTTTTGTTACCGCCTATTATTTCTGTTCCAAATTACGCCTTATTTTTACTTAAAATTTAATTTCGATAAAACCCGAAAACCTCAACTACAACTCGCAATTCGACTATGTGAGTCATTTTTGAACAACAGAAAGAGAAAGAAGAGAAAGACAGAAAAAGACTGAAAATCTTATCCGTCTTCCCACCGTTCGCTTCGCTTCTGTCTTTTCCAGGGGCGCTGCTGCTGCGTTTTGTTGCCCCAGTGTGTGCGCGCGGCGCGGGTCGGGGCGGCTGGAAGACGACGACGCCGAATTAGACGGTCCAATTTTACGACCGGATAATATTCGACAGAAGATCACAGAGAGAGGGACTATCTGGTCGAAGGGGAAGTCGGATGAGGAGGAGGTGGAGTAGGAGAAGGGGGATGAGTACCAGACGGACACTGCAGCTGTCCAGGCTGGGAGGGGGAGGTTCATCCAGCCATTTCCTCCAGTTAATGACAGGCGTCGGGGAGAGAGAAGGAGCGATCCGAGAGATGGGGACAGAGAGCGAGCAGGAGAGAGAGAGGGAACGCAACGCAAGGAGAGGAACTTGAGAGTCTTTTCTCCACTTCTGTGCTTGTAGCTAACTAACTAGCAGCGCAGTGGAAATAGCATATGCTGGGTGCTCTGCTCTGATGGGATGGATGGATGGAGTGTGAGACGAAAGAAAGACGGAAGGATTTCGGGCGGGCAATACGATGAGGGGTGCTGGGTTGTTAGTTTGCTGCCTACCGGTTAGAGCGGGCGGGGGGGGGGGAGGGAGAGGGGAGGTGGCTGATTAACGGAAGAGACCTTTGTCACGGCAGCAGCACTTCACCAGACTCTCGATTCTGGATCCCGCCGGTGGAGCTACCAGCTAGCACACATAGACAGAGAGGATCGCATGAGTTGGACAACAATGCCTCTGGACACCGGGAGCATCCATCTCTCCCATCGTCGTCTACTGGTACCACTGTCTTCCCGTTAACACTTAGTCCCCCCCCCCCACCTCACCGGGATGGATGAACCTAGGGGGGGGGAGGGGGTGAGGGAAAAGAGTGGCGTGAGAAGTGGAGGGGGGGGTGTTGTTGTGGTGGTGATGAGGAGGGGAAATTTTCGAAAGAGGACACCGCCGTTGGCGGCTAGCAACAGAACACCATCCCACCACGCCACAGGCCTCTAGACACACACACACACACGAATCACACAGCGCCTTTGCTTCCTTCCCTTCTCTTCCCAGAACAGCGTCTGCTTAACAAGGCACAGGAGAAGGAAGGGGAGACTGAGAGAGAGAGAGAGGAGAGAGGGTTTGAGAAATACAGCAGGAGCTTGGACGAACGGGGAAAATATAGAGATGACTGCTTCAAGCAAGCCAACGTGCAGGAGGGCGGCCTGTGTTCCTCTCCTTCCCGGCTCCGTGTGGCTCTTGTCGGTATAGCGCGCGCCCTCATTCTGTCGTGTATCACTCCTATAGCACCCTCCCCTCCACCCGCCCTCTGATGGGGATCTCTTCTCCACCTCCTCCAGTTCCTTCCAGCTCCCTCTAGTTCCCCCTTCCTTTATAGCTGTCGTTGCTGCCTGCTACTTCAGTGCTCCGGGCGCCGGCGTTTGTCTGGGAGCGGCACGGCGCAAGCAATTCCACCACCACTACTGCTGTAGCTCAGGCCGCGCCGTATGCCTCCTCGACTCTCCTCTCTTCTCTCTCCATCTCTCATCAGTCCCCTCTCTCTCCCCCTTCCATCCAACCCCCCCCCCTTTTCCATTTCCAGCAGCGCTCATCCCAGTTGGTTGCATCGTAGCGGCCTGTCTGTCTCCATCTCCCTGCCTTTCCCGAAAATCTCCCTTCTCTCTCTCTCTCTCCCTGTGTGTTTGTGCTTACTTACTCTCTCTGACAGGAAAACTAGCCATTCAGTCGAAGCTCTACGAGGCAAGCAAGCCATCCTCCAGCTATAGACAGAGCTAGCCAGTGAGCGAAACCAACAAACGACAGAAGCGAACACAGCCAAGGAACTGCTGGGGGAGAGGCAGGCAGGCAGGCAGGCTTGGTCATCAACCATAGACATCAAGCAACCCCAGCCATCCAGCAGCCAAGGGAAGGCGAGAGCGAGCAAGCGAGCGAGAAAGGGTGTGCGCCGGGAACCAGTTCCTCCTATCATTCCATCCATCCAGCTTGCTGTTTGGCTCTATAAGAGAAAGGCGAAAATTTCTTGCATCTTTTTACTTCAGCCGCTAGCACACATCACACCGCGCCCGAACCCCCCCCCCTTCCACCGCACACACACAATCTGTCACAGAACCGCTGCAAGGAGGAACCAGGCGGCACCTTCACCAACCACCACGCCACCAAAACGGACCTCACTACAACCTCTCTGCCGCTACTCCTCCAAATAGCACCACATACAAACCAGTGTACAGCTGGGGATCTGGGACTGCTTCTGGGTGTGCAGCTAGAGTTACCTATCTGAGTCGAGCCTCCTCACGCATCGACGCAGACCGGAATATACACAGGACAAAGTGTTGGGGACACGAACTCTTTGGTGAGGTAAGCCCTGCATTTTTTTTGTGGTATACTAAACGCCGAAAACTTTAAATATTAATTTGAACAGTTTTGTAAGAAAAGAACTCAAAAAAATTCAGCGGAATTTTTCCGGCGCATGCGGCTGTTTCATCGCTATAAAATAAACAGATGCGCTCCTTAATTTATTTTAACCGATATATGCTGGATACTCTATAGATAGAAAAATAGTTTTGTTTTAATTGGAAGGAGTATTGATATTATATATAAAACAACGAATTCTAAGTGTAAAGACTGAGAACAATGCCGAATTTAAATATGTAATATTTTAAGCTTTTTAATTACCTGTCGTATATTGCTTGTTTTTATAAATAAGCTTAAAAATAAAATTAAAGTTTTCACTGCATTTATTGCATCTATTTTCTCTACAACTCTGAACTTTGGTACAGAGAACAAACTAATTGATACCTGAGCTTTTAAAAGGGTTCCAAAGGGTCGTAAAAATCTTGTCGACAGCTTTATCCGATAGTTATACACCGCAGATGATTAGAACAAGTCCTGACATCGCAACCGCTGTGTCGTAATCATTAGTTTTTGGGAAATAGTGACGAAGGCACGTTTTTTAATGGCTAAAAAACTTTTCCACTGTGTTATTTGTGGTTGAGAAGTATACCGCGTAGCGTACATGATATCACCTGACGAGTGCATTATGCGGCCACAAACTGCAATATATAAAAAGGAATGTCTGATCTCCGAGTAGTTTGACTACTGCCGCAGAAAGACGAATGATCTCAGTGTCCTCGATCTAATTTGGAGCCCTCGGGAGTGCACTATTGTTTCTTAGTTAAAGTTTTTGATATGATCACGGAAGCATGGCAAACTTTCTTCCTACACGCCCGACAGCTGTTCAAAGTCGTAGATCCGTATATTAGCTGGATGGTTGTCTAACCGTGGCAATGATCTCTTTGCGTATACAAGCCAACCTGGCGTATACCGTTCCGATGAACTTGACACCAAAAACCAAGGTGTGGGTATCGGTCACTACATGTTCCGTTCATTTTGCGGTAAAGGACGAAAGCGCAGCCGATAATATACAATAACAGGAGATCCTGTATAGCTCCTTGAGGTGGTAGTTTACTTCCATTCGCACTCCGTTTCTCGGACTCCGCAGCACTCCGCGTGAAGGTTGGAAGATCGTGTTGCCAGGACTGGACTGACCTGGGGATTTGACAGGGATCTTTTTAGGGCGACGTATCTCGCAATGGGGAGATTCATCCTAGAATAACGGAGCCGCTGCGTGGATGCCTTTGGAGTCCCAGTCGGACATGGGAAGCCTCGAGAACTGCCAGGGGAAGCAGCTATAGAGCGATACTGGGAGCGACGGCCAGTATATAGCCCGCAGGATGCAGTGCTGGAGGAAGCGGGGCTACAGAAACTAGAAAGTAAAGGAGGAAGAAGCATATTGATATTGGTCATATGAAAAAGAGGAAGCGAATGAAACCAGAAAACCCTGGATAGAAAGATATAGCGGAAAAGAACCAGAACAAAAGACTGAAACAAACGACTGAAGAACAGAAACATCCAGAAGATGGAAAGTTAGTGGGTATAGAAACTGCCGGTTCTACTATATATACCCTATGTAGAACCATGGATCGACTTTAGAGAGATTAAATTCGAGACAAAAGGGAATCAAGACCGAGAGTGCGAAGTCCAATAAGGAGATAGCAATGATGAAGCTTCAGAACAGCAAAGACTTGTGATTAATACGGATGGATCAGTGACAAAAGACAGGATTAATGGAGGTGCAGGCACGGTTACCACTGGAAAAAGAGACGGTATTATCGACAAAATGAAAAGCGCAGCTGAGACGTACTGCTTGCTCATCGTACCAAGCAGAGATGAGAGCTATATGAGCGACGCACTAAACCGGCTGACCCAGTAGAAAAAACGGTCAATTGCGAGAACCGTAACGGATAACAAGTCGGGGTTAGAGAGCATCAAGTCAAGAGATGTGAATACCAAAGGCGTTATGCTAGCCCAGGTGCAGTATAGGACGTTGGTAGACCTCGAAAAGACCTGGAAGAGGATAACGTTCATCTGGGTGCCGCGTCATTGTGCTGTCTGGGGAAACGAGGAAGCCGACTGAGCAGCAGGAGAAGCAACGAAGAAAAAGCATGAAGGAGTTGGATGTGAGATGGACGTCGCGAAAGCCAGGATTTTAAACAAAAGCGAGAAGAAACACATATCCATGCGTGATCAAGGAAAATCAATGGGGATTGGTGAGTTCAGAGGGAAGAAGTTCTCAGCTTTATGATGAGGCCACTCGCTCGAACTCAAAGGGTACTGAAGAAGGATCGGATTGGAAGACGACGGCCGATGTAGAAAGTGTGATGCAGAGGAAGAAGGTACGAAACACGTCTTGTTGAAGTGCCCCGGCACTGAGAAGACGAGAAGGAAAGAGGAGATTGGCTAGTTAGAGCGAATCTCTGCAGAAAGCGCTGTTCGGCACGGCTTTATGGAAACTGTTCGCATGAGGAGTAGGTTCCCTGGCAACAACAAGCGGAATGGAGAAAAGCGAGAGTGGTGTCGGATAGTCAGTGGAGACTGAGGGCATTGGAGAATAGAAGGGGGGAAACAAGAATGAGCTGATAGACGGGGTGGAAGAGAAGCTGGTGAGGATGAGAGAGGAAGGAATGGAAGCACGAGAGGATGAAGAGTGTATGGAAAAGGGAGGAGTGAAAGATGCTGGAAAGAAGAGAACGAGTGGGGCAGAAAAGAGATGGTCATTATGACAAGATTCAGGTGCGGACACTCGCTGGAGTTGAGAGCGTACTTGGTGAGAATTGGACTAGCGGAAGAGGGGAAATTAATAAAATGCGGGGAAGTGAAAGAAGATATGAAACATGTGTGGGAGTGCGATGCGGGGATGAGAAAGAGAGCGGAGCCGGAGGTGAAGGAGCTGAGCGAATTGTGAGGGAAGCCCGGGGAGGCGAGGAAGTGTTGGAAGTGGTGGAGGAAGGTACGACTCAAGGCCTGATCATCTGCAGCAATGGAAAGCACAACAAACGAATAAGGAGCCGAAGCAGTCTTACTGAATAATAGAGAAGAAAAAGAAGAAACCTGAACAAACTTCAAGCCCTTCCTTGGAACACTGTGAACACAAAAACAAAAAAGAAAAGACACTCGTATGCACAGGTAGCATATCCACGGTTGAAGCCCTCAAAGGAATCTGCAGTAAGAACAGCCACGAAGGCATTAACAAAATCAAAACATTCACAAACGAAAACAACGCTAGATCCACATTCAATGTATACCAGGCCACTGCCAAAATAGAAAAAACGAAAGAGCTAACAAAGTTACAGCGAAGGGAGAAAAAGAAGACCAGATCGAGTCGAGCAATACCTTCAAGGCAACTAAATGCATAAGAGAAAAATCACTTTTTTTGAAATCATTTAAAAAAATTTAATTTCAGTTTTTTTGTAGATTAATTGTGCAACTACCTTCAACAAGTTTATTGTGATCGGTTCACGAAAATTCGCATGTTCATTTCATTAAAGTGGATCTACAAATTCAGCATTTCATATGAATTAGAATGTACAACGTTGTGCTTCTAAATAGGTCATTAAAATTGCCCTACATGATGAATGTCATTGAAGGCATCTGCTATCTTGCATCACATACTAAGGTCAACTAAAAAGTTTCTACGAGCGACAATATATCGTCTTCTTGCCTATTATAATCCACGTTGGCGTTTGTAGCGCGCTTCAAACTGGTTCATCTATAATTATAACAAGACTTAAGTGATGTATTTGTCAATTTCTAAAAAAGAATATAATTTCATATCGCCTTACTTCCTTTTAACGGCTATATTTAACGCGTGGAGGTAGCAATTAACATATTATAGCTTCCTGGTGAGTGTGTTTTCTCATCACTGTCGACATGTCACGTGGTACTTCCAAATTTTATTATGTATATTGAGAAATGGAAATTGTCCGCCATATAGTGTTCAGCCCACTTGCTTCTTGGAAACATTTGGTAGCAATATTAATTGAAGTAAATCAATATTTCATATTTAAATTTCCTTTTTTTTTCAATTTGAAATCTGACGAATTCTTACTGGTCTCACTACACAACCTCGTTGTTTTCCAAGAAGCATGACTGCATGGGTTATGGAGCTGATCATAAAAGTTGATTGTCGATAATATTACAACGAAAATTACACCTTTATAAAATCTAATTCCCAAATGAAAGATCAATTTTGAAGAATAAAAAATCATATTAGCCAAATGAAAACATTTTAGCAAATGAAAAGTCATATTCGTTAAATGAGAAAACATTCGTCAAATGAAAAACATATTCGATAGATAAAAATAAAAAACATATTTGCATGAGAAAATATATTCGCTAAAGAAAATACATGTTTGCTAGATGAAAAGCCAATTTTGTCAAATGAAAAATCAATTTCGTCAAATAATAAAAACAATTTAGCAAATGAAAAGACGTATTCGCTATAGATGAAAAGCCAATTTCCTCATATAGAGAACGTAATTCGCAAAATAAAAAATAAATTTGTAAAATTAAGAAACATATTTCTTAACTGGGAAAATGTATTATCTGAATGAAAAGCAATATTCTCTAGATGAAAAGTAAACTTCAAGAATTAAAGGGCTGTTGAGTCTTTGGGACGGACGAGCCGTCATCTTCGTTGTGTACTATAGAAGCACAGTCTAGCCAACATTCATGAGTACTATGGGCATTTGGCGGCACGAAATATTATTAGTCAGGCATTTTGCCTCTGACTTTCAATTATAAGAATGACGCATCGATGCTATGCACATTTTTGAACATTATATCTAAACTGATCCCAGCGCTCCTTTTTCTACCTATTTTAGGACGACGATCTAATTGAATTGGACCAGAGCAAAGAGCTGAGGGATCACCTGCCGGCAGTGTTTTTCCCACCGACCAACCTGGACAACAAGGACCTAGCCGGAAAATCCTCGCCTGCTCCCTCTTCCGAGCCTCAGACGAGCAGTAGCGAATCGAAACCGAAAATCTGGTCTCTGGCAGATCTGGCGACCAAGACCAGCGATCATCAGCCTCCGCCGCCGCTGGGCCGCCTGCTCATGCCCGGCCTATTGCCCGGAGGGACTGCCCGTCTAGCTCTGCCCTCCGGTTTCCTTCCCGCAGGTCACCCGGGCCATCCCGGCACCGTCTTCCACGCTGCCCACCCACCCACCGGGCCGTTCCTGCCCAGCCCCTTTCTCTATCCGGGCCTGCACGGCTTTCCACCAATTCCCAGCTTTGCGGCGGCCCATCCCGCCTTCTTCCCCGGGAGCGACCTTGCCAGAGATCCGCCTCGACTCACGCCAGAGTCCTCGGCGGGGATCCTCCACAACAAGGTCACACATGGTAAGTCAGAGCTTTGACGCTGACGCCCAGTATAATAGCTATACTGTCTACCTTTGTGCATTCGCTGGCCTGACAAGGTGCTTTAAGCGTCCCATACAGCACTCCCTGGCTTAACCAGAATTCATACAGCATTCCCTGGCTTATCCAGATTTCATACTGCATTCATACAGTGTTCCTTGGCCTAACCAGAATTCATAAAGTATTCCCTGGCCTAACTAGAGTTTATAAAGCATTCCTGGCTTAGCCAGAATTCATGCAACGTTCCCTCGCCTAACCAGAATTCATAAAGCGTTTCTGGCCTAGAAAGAATTCAATAAGCGTTCCCTGACCTAACCTGAATTCATAAAGTGTTTTATGGCCTAACCAGAATTCATAAACGTTTCTGGCTTAGAAAAGGTTCGATAAGCATTCCCTGGCTTAACCAGAATTCATACAACGTTCTCTGACCTAACAGATTTCATAAAGCGTTTCTGGCCTAGAAAGAATTCAATAAGCGTTCCCTGACCTAACCAGAATTCATAAAGTGTTTTATGACCTAACCAGAATTCATAAACGTTTCTGGCCTAGAAAAGGTTCGATATAAGAGTTCCCTCACCTAACCAGAATTCATAAAGCGTTTTATGGCCTAACCAGAATTCATAAACGTTTCTAGCCTGGACGGGTTCAATAAGCGTTCCCTGGTCTAATCTGAATTCATAAAGCGTTTACTTACCTAATAGGGATTCATTATAAGCGTTCGCTGCTCTAGAAAAGATTCATTAAACGTTCCCTGGCCTAGAAAAAAAGATTATGCGTTCCTTGACCTAGAAATAATCCATTAGGAGTTTTTTGGCCTATAAGAATTCATTAGGCATTTTCTGACCTAGTTGGGGATTCATTAAGCGTTCCCTGACCTATAAAGCACTTATTTGATACGCGTTTTCTGATCTATATGAAGGCTCTGAAAAGTCTGTTATGGGTTCTTCCACACTGACGCTAATCGGATGTTCAATTGAACAAACTACTGTGATTTCTCCTTTGACAGATAATTACTGTTTTGCAAACTATAAAACACTCCTCTATACAGTATAGCTAGCTATCTGGATGCCTATTTTACAGAATGATTATAACTATCCATGCAATATTAGAAATAAAAACGGCCGACTGTTTCTCCATTGCCTCACTGTCGTTATATGTCTACTACGGTGCTAGTACAGCTTTGAAGTGGTTCTCCCGTCATGACATTTCATTAAATACACTGTGATTAGTGTTAATATTTTTTTAGTGAGTAATAATACTGTAATTGGATCCTATAAATAGTGCAACGCCTACGGATGTATGTAAATTTGCGCAGATAATATTTATCTAAAATTCCCGAGTGTCGATGCCCTGGAAGAACCCACGTTCATCTTTGATTTTAGTTGACATACGAATTTTTTTTATATTACTACTAAAAACAATATATATGACGGTCATGCCACAACGAAACTGGCCCGAATTCTGGCAGTAGCTGGTTTAGGAGAAAATGACAGACAAATGTACTGTACTATCAATTAAAAAAAGAAAACTTCACTTACATAGCAGAATTTCTTCTCAGAATTGCCAAGAAGGATTTCCCGAATTGTCCAGCATGTGGAGCTACTCAAAACGTCCGTCACCTGCTTCTCGAATGAAACGATTATCAAGCCCAGAAACGAAGAAGAGGACTTAGGTGTTATTGACTTTCAAGTGATGATTTCAAGAATGGAAAAAGCTAATAAACTACTTGAATGACGTGTCTTATATAGACTAGGTCTACCTCTATATAGGGTTTAGCCTGATCGGTCTGGTAAAAGAATAAGCCGTCAGTGACTTGTTAATTCGGCAAGTAGAAGGTGTAAATTTCTTGTTTAATGGAAGGAATATGGAAGGAGCTATTTGTTTCGAGTGTTTTGATTGGTCAATCAATGGCGGTAAATTTGAATTGAGGTGGGTAATTCGCATGAACTATAATAATATTAAATTACTTTCGCATAGTTAAATGATGTAAAAATGTAAAAATGAATATTGAAATTTGGATTCAATGTTTAGTATAAAACTTTAATATAAATTTAGTTGTTAAAGGGAAATTAAAATAATATTTGACAAAATATATCGTAAACAATTTTTACAAAAAACAAAATTGCCAAAATCTCAGCAAATAGAATATTTGAATAATTGACACCAAATTTAAGATGAAGATGTTTTTAACGTCATAATGATGTGAACCAAAAAGAAGTAAATCATGAAGGAGGGTGTAAACTGCATGAGCACCACGTGAAATCTTCGCCTTATTTTACGATTTCTCGTTATTTACGCAAAGGCACGAATAAATGCTCGAGACATAAAACGGTGCATCTTATAAGAGATAGTTGCAATATTATTATTTTTTATCCTTGAACCACATCGAAGCGGTTGATGGTGTTTGCCGGTACTCCATACAACTTTGGTTCGGGGCTGCACTCTTTGAATCCAGATGTTTTTACATATCCAGGACCTTTCGCAGAATTCTTGCTGTTTCTAGGACTGTTGTTATCAGTACCAGTTCCATAAATATTTGAAGTCCCTGAGCAGTTTCACTTCTTCTGTCTCCACAGAGCTTCCTTGGCGACGTGTACATATATGTAGGTACAGTATCACAAGTTTCGCGCCTCGTCTCACTTATGCTAGCCATGCATCCGAGCTACGTCAACTTTCTTCTCAGCTCATCGCATGCTTGTGAGACTTTCTCCCCAGACGATAGTCATTTGGTCTTCTTTCTGTCCATTCGAAACACACGCATCCAAAGATAGCATCATCTTTGTCCATATTTTTTCAGTCACACCCGTACATGATAATTCTCATAATCGCATAGATAGCTTCAACGGACCTGAGCATGGTCAACACTTTCACTTTTCGTGTCAACCAGATGCCCATTTTAAAGTACCAATGTCCTTGCATGTTTCTGATTAAATAGAAAAATCTACAAGCTATGGTGCTTTTTTAATGACGTCAAGAGATGCTATTTAATCGACCAGGAAAGGCTGCTGTGCATTACTCCTCCCCAATGAAGAATTTTTAAAAAAGCGTTGGTTGAAATTCACAATAAAGGGCCTGCTTCTATAGCAAGTGAATGTCGTAATGAAGCATCCTTTTTGAGAAAATAGTGTACCGCAATTATTGGTTGTCGGCTGTACAGGAGGATTAGACAGCGTTGTTTCGCCCCCTTTAGGCGTCATCAGCAATCTGTGTCTGGTAGTATATTTTCGACTTGATTATACATTGACCCCACACGTTTGTTTTATGTAATTAACGTGTTTCGTTTTTCTGTTTGAATTTCAGGCAAACACTCCTCGTCGCCATCTTGCTCGTCAACTTCTTCACCCTCGAAATGAACTCGTAGCTCTGATGAAGGATTACACCTATCTAGCGACATTGTCTTTCACTTGTGACTATACTGATCTGGTTCCCCCAATCCATACGTAATCCTATCATTTCGTGTTACGTAATCGATACAATACAGTATACCTCCTGTAGTCTACTGTATGGAAACAGGCGGATTAAACACAGGGTAGAAGGCTACTCTTGCCCCAATCCCATCCACCCTGTTGTTTTTACTCCGCAGCGCCACATTCCGCAGACAACATTTTGGAATAAGAAGCGCACTTTACATATATTTATTTTTCTGTGCGTTGTCCAATACTGTTCAGTGTACTGTATCTATTCGATATAGGTGCATTGTGTAGATTAATTTTGTTCAATATGTTTGTATATAAATTGGAACGGTGAGCATGTACGGTTAGAAGACCTCCGCATAATTTCATGCACTGTGATTTAGACTTATCAAAAATTATTAATAAAATATTTTCCGTTTTTTTGCGTCAAACGTTCTTTTGTACGGTCGATATACATTGTTCACAATTCATTGATTTGCGAGTCATTTCCCGCCTTCCCATTTACCAATGCTTTTACTAGGCCAAAAACTACAACTGCGAACCGGACGCATTGAAATAGAATCTCACTTCTCAGAATTCTTGATTGAAACCAGGGAGCATTGCTATTATTTTTTGACATTTGTTTCTTGGACAACGTCGGTATTGAAATATTCCATTTTGTGCTTTAGTTCCGTAGACCAGTTGTTTCCCAAAGCTTCAGCATTCCAATGTAGGATTCCTATGCGGTCGGGTGTGTTGACGATGGTCTGTTGGGGTGCGGCCCAGAATTTATTTCAAAGTCATGTACTGCAGCTTCGAGGAAGAGCAGCCGATTGTCTTCTTCATTTTCGAGTAGTCTCAGGAGTACAGTGCAGGATTGCAGGGTCGGTGAATTGATTGTAGCCATTTCGGCATCACCTCATGAAGGCGACTGCTTTTGTCCCCATGTTCAACCTAAACTGCTCCGAAGAAAGATTCGGACAAAACGCGCTTCTGCGTCCGATACTCGCTAACTACCGTTACAAAATCGGCAAAGCGGACTCCTCAACACGCCCGGACTGTGCTGACGCTATAATATAAAGAACACACGGAACATGTCGTCCTCCACTATGCGATCTGGACATTCACGTCAATATCTCCCGAGACTGAACTGATCTATGTAGATAAGTCAGCAACATTTGGAAAATGTTAACTGAGCTCGGAGTGCCAATTGAGAACAGGGCTACTTTACTTTCGTCGACCCTGATAGAGGAAAAACGTACTTCAGAGTGGTGACCAGTTAAAGTGCATGTTACATTTGAAAGGGCAATTTCATTGGTTTTCTATTTGAGGACTTAAATGTTTTGTTCATTAGCAACCTTAAATTATCTTTCATACACACCAACTAATTTGCCAAAACAATTAAAGTCGGAAATATTTTGGAAAGCTGTTTTCGCTATCCATGTTGAAATTCATATAAGTAGTATGCTTAGCGATTTTATAAAAAAAAACACCGAAGAAGTGTAATCGGGAAATGACACATACAAATGTATCGTGAAGAAAATATCGGATATTTTTCAATGCATCTTAGCTGCTACCGCATATAGAAAGCTATGTTTTATGTACAATGTTTCCTATCATTGGTCATTCATTTTCCGCTGCAGTAATTTATTTGTATGTGCTGTCTGTCTGTACGTGTATTTTCAAGGGATTTCCCCCTACTATCTGATGTGTTTTGGGGAAGTGAAACACCTACACATTGTTCATGTATCTTCTGTGTACTTAGTTCACTTGAATACTTACTACTAACTAACGTACAATTTATTTATCAATGAATAATTGACATTATGTAGTTTTGTGGCACTTTCACGCACATTTAGTATGATGCATATACGAATATATTTCTTTGTTGCATCATCGCCATCATCATCATCATCAATTATTAGTATTTTTTATTATATTTTATTGTATCTGCCCTTAATATATTCCACACTGCATTGACTAATCAATAAAGATGAACAGGAATAATGAATTCTCTCTGTATGTTTTTTGTCTGAGTTTAGAATCATCTTCGACACTAAGCTATTTATTTAGAGTAGGTGTGTAGATTTAATGCAAAAAAGGTGGACAACGTAAATTATTTAAGCTTATATGAATAGAAGTTAATAAACAAAGACGATCGGTAAATCCATACATATAGGGCAGAAATTTTAACTATACCCTATAGTTTTTTTTCAGATTACACATTTTACAAATACAGGAAAGCATTCGAGAATAGAACATGATAACAATTATACACCTACAAATTATATACATTATAAACGCTCTTTAAATACATTTTTGGCTCAGAGTGGCAGTTCTATTTAATTAAATGGTTTTGTATACACTCAAGTGTAATCAAGCACCATTCTCGAATGTCTTCCTGTGTAGTTGTAGTTGTATATTCTGAAAATGACAGCAGCGCGGCAAAATTACATCTTTTCAAAATCTAATTCGTCAAATGCAAAGGAAAATTATCTTAACCAAGTCAGTCTCCTTCCTATACAGTAGTAGTAAGTAACTCACATTTGAGCCAAAAACAATGAATCATCAGGCCCGTCGCCAGGTCATTTAAAGGGGTCCATCAACCGAACATGGTCCATATTTTAGGACAACACAATAAGAGCCCAAAATATTTGAGAGTGTGGGCCCCTTTTGAAGACCATTATAAAGCCTCTTTCAGCGGAGTGAGGGTCCCTAAGCCTTTTTTCTGAAGGGCACTAAAACCTGAAAAATAGGGCCCCAAACATTTAGGGAAGGACCAATTCAAACTCCGGAGGGGGAGGGGCACGGCCCCCCTGCCCACCCCCCTATGGCGACGGACTTGGTTATACTGAAAATCTAAAAAAATGATACAGATATTTTTGTCTGCTGAATGCTACCGAGTTATTCACCCAGTCTGAAAAATAACGATTATTTGAAAGACGCGGATGTGTTGAATTCATGTTTGTTTGCTATATATGTTCAAAACTACTGGACTAAAGTTTTCTGAGAATTTGCACACACCCACAGACGACACCTAGACTAAATGACTTCTATTATTTCATAATCTGACGTAGTTTTGTAGATATTCAGGATTAATTCCGCGCATAATTAAAAAAATTAATCAAATTGAGGAGCTTCCTATTCGAAATCAATGGCCGATAAAGAACTCTGCAACTACGTTCTTTTAGATAATGCTTTTTCTTTTAGTGGATATAAAATTGTGTGAATAAATTGAACAAACGCTGCGCTAGCGTAAATTTTAAATTTATCAAGAAAACTGTAAACAAAATATCATGAAAAACATTGAAAATAAATCGTTTCTCAATAATAAGCATTTTTAATGATATCAAAATTGCGTACGGGCTATCGTTTAGATAATACTCTCCTCTTGCTTTAGATATATAATAGGGAAATATTATTGGCGCGTACGCAATTTCTAGTGTTTGTATAAGCGTTTGTGTAGAAAGTCAGCTGGTGTGCCTATGTCGCTATCGCTCTACTCTATAAAGTTGTTCGATACGAACTCCTGAAAAAAGCACGTGAACTTAGATCCACAACGCGATGGTTAAATATATATACATCTTCCCGGATCTGACCAGAGCTCAAGAGGAAGCCCAGTACCATCTCATGTGTTTTCTCAGAGACAAAGGGTCTGCTGAACATGACAAACAATGGTTATATTAAAAATGGTAATATTATCGAACGCAAACTCCCCAGTCATGACCAGCAGGATTTTATGGTCTTGGGAATAGAGTACGTCCGCAAACTATCACCCATCGTCATTTAAAATTCTTCCTCTACTCATTATTCATCTCCTGGTTTTCCTCGTTTTCTCTGTGCTAACGTAAGATCAGTTCTTCCTAGAATTGATGACGTCCGCGCCTCGCACTGCTCACATAATTTTGATATCTTCGCTGCAACCGAAACTTGGTTGCATCGACATATATGTAGGTGACTCTCTCATAAATATACCTAAATTCAATTCAGGTATAATTTTCTTCTTCTGCTCGCTTTTAATTGTAACTGTTCGTATCTTTGATGTACTCGATTCACATTATGTACATCTTATGTTAAAAATAAAACTTTTATTATTATTATTATTAGTTTCATCGTTCTTCTGTAAGACCAGAACTCAACTGCATTTATCCTCTTCTCTATTTGTGAATACAAACCCCTCAATCCAATTTCGCCTTTCAGTATCTTGTTCCAAGGTATAGAAACAACCAACTATTGTAGATAGATAGAATTTCTTCTCCTCTGGCACCCCTATAGCCATTTCAATGGCTTTGATTAATTTTGAATTTTTTCCTTACAGTTCAAACATGTTACGTTACATTAAGGGTTTGCTTTATGTTTAATGTTATTCATGTTAAATTTTTATTTTTTCAAAATAGTTTACATTGTTTTTATATCTATTATAGTGGTTTTATGTTTATCCCTGTTACTTATTGTCATTGTTTGTACTGTAAAATGATTTATAAATTTCTGCCCTAGTGGCAAATAAAAAGAATAATAATTAGTAATATAAAACATCTAGAAATTTTAGAAGCTCTGACAAAGAAGAAAGCCAATTATATGTGTACAGAAAGTGACAGCTTTTAATTTTGTTTTTCTTGGTAGAATTTTATTTCATCTAACTTTATCTGACCTATATTTTCAAAATATTCTCCAAGGTAATCAATATTGTTCGCATTCACTTAACTTTATATAGGTATACATGTAGTGTACACGCCAAACTTTCACTGTTTAGCCATCTGAATGGTTGTTTGTATCATATAAGTGACCACCTTTGGGTGTTGTTTTGATCTTTAACAAAAATGTAGCAAATGAAATAAAACAAAAAGTTTTAACAAAAATCAACTGTATGAATTCAAAGCGCAATTTAATATGATTTTATGACTAAATTCAATCACAAAAATAATTTATTTAAATATCCATATAAAATTGTTGGGTTTAAACTTATACAGTTTTAATGAGAAATGGACAAAATTTACGATAACGTCTGCACATTATGAAAATAATCTGAATTGTCAGTTATACTGTAATATTCGGAATCGAGGCCATAATTTCTCAATGACCGACCGGTCTTGATCCGCCACTTTAAATGTCCAGCTTTCTCAGCCGTATATATAGAGAATAAAAATACCAGAGAGTTCACAAGTCATATCTTTGTTCGTCGAGAGACGGCGTGGAAAATCCAAATCTTGCGTTAGACTCGCCATGACTGTTTAGCCATGTCCATCCTACCCCGAACCTCTTTCGATGAACCGTCCCTTATTTGGTGTGAGTCATAGAAGTTGAAGTTTTTAACAACCTCGATATGTTCACCGTTTATAGTAGACTTTTTATTTTTCCCACCATTACCAACAATCGGAATTGTTTCGTTTTTTGCCTGACTTTTAACGTGTTTCAATATAACAGTAAAGTGTTTAACTGTTAATAAAAGATTGTAAAAAAATAAAAACGCCAAGTTCATGAAGTTGATAGTTTATTGCATGCAGAATATTTTTGGCTGCTCTCATCAGTGCAAAAACGCAGGAATGCTAGAACCATAGAAATCGGATTTTTAATAAAATAGCTGTGCCGCGGAATCCGATTTCTATGGCTAGAACTGGTATGAAGCTGTTAGGTGAGTGATAATCCAAGCTAAGGCAGATCAGTAAATCAAAGTGACTAGATCAAGTTCACACAGATGAAAAAAGAAGAAAAAAGCGTCTACCTATGAATGTATTACAGAAGTTGATGAAAATAAAATAAATTAAAGTACAATAAAATAAAATAAAAATCACAAAGGCAGACGTAGAAGGACAGCACTCTCGGTCTGTTTGCATATAGAAGGCTTAATGGAGCGTAGTAGGATAGCCTCGAGGAACGGTAACAGCTTGTGTCGGGCGCGGCTACGTATTTAGAAGGGGTCACGTAGGTTTGCCGGGTAATTTGTACACTGCAGTAGATGGCGAGCAATTGAGCTGACTGGGTTACGGTTGTCAATATCCCCTCTGGTGAGCCTTCCGGGAACATGTTCCCCAATCCTGTCTTGCAGACGTCTCTTAGTTCTTCCTAGGTAATTGGCTCCGCAGTTACACGTGTATTGATAAATTACTGAAGAAGAGGATAGAACAGGGAGACGGTCTTTTGCGTGACGAATGGGAATCTTCTTAGTGATCCACAGGATTGTGGTCTTAGCCATTGGAAAGGCTCGCTGTGTAGCTGCGTTGACGATCTTAATGATGCAATTGGCATTCTCATCACCTACGAAAGGCAGTTGCATATAGAGTGGTTTCCTCTGAGGGCCCTCGAGAACGCACTTCTCGGCGAAAACGCTGGTTTTCATTTGGTTGACGAACTTCTTGGGGGTACCCTTTGGAGGCGAGAGTTTGCGTGATGAAGGCAAATCCCTCGTTGAGAAGATTGGGAGAGCAAATGCATAAGGCCCAGTGGAAGAGTGATCGAAACAAGGGCGCGTTTGCGTTGTATGGGAACGAAGCTGGAATAATGTGCATACTCTGCGTCTGCCTTGGTGATTTTTATTTTAATTTATTTATTAATTTTTCATCACCTTCTGTAATACAGACATAGGTAGATGCTTTTTCTTCTGTGTGAATTTGATCTCGTCACTTTGATTTACTGATCTGTCTTTGCTTGGATTATCACTCACTTAACAGCTTCTTACCAGTTCCAGCATTCCTGCGTTTTGCACCGATGAGAGCAGGCGAAAATATTCTGCATGCAATACACAATCGACTTCATGAACCTGGCGTTTTTATTTTTATTTGAAATATCAAAAGGGACACGCAACTTCACGTAATTTTGTGAGACAAATTGTACTACAGAAGTCAATTTAAAATCTGATATTCTAATTAATACGCATTGAGTGGCTGTCCTCATTAACAGAAACGTATCTGTAGGAGATGACTGTTCCATTACCGGAGTAAATATTAACGGAAAAAATGCAGATCTATTCACAAGTTCAGGTAACTCTAGCCAATAGATGATCATCAACAGACAAGCAGTAGCTGTTAAGTAACTTATTTTTAGAACAAATAAATCCTTTGGTGTATTTATATTTTCAAGTTTTCCAGATGAATTTATAGAAGCCTTCAGTCCTCTCCAATACATCCGCAAAAAAGTCATTATGACGAGATATCTTCTGAAATTGGTAACATGAACAATCAAGAGGAGTTTCAAGTTCACACCGTTATACCCAGCTGTAAGCAGATCCTTTTTTCATTGCGTGAATTAAAATAGGAAACATAAACAGTCCTACGGTTCTATACCCTTTCTGCATGTCAGGACATACAATATTTTGTCATTGGGTGCCTTTTGTACATCCCTGTCTGATGCACTGGCGGCGGCAGGGGGGGGGGGTCACAGACCCCCTAATCATAGAGGCGGGGGGCACCCCATACAAAAGTGCCACCCCAAAAAATGCAAGAAAGACATTTGCTCACCTTCGGAAAAAAACGGCGTGAATAACCTATCACTCAACTAAATAAAAGAAAGCGCCTGTTTGACTTAAAAAATGACTAGTCAAAAGTTGTACCACTTCAGTTAAATGGCGCCCTCTCGACTTATAAACTTAGACTAGAGAAAAGAAGCTTTAGTGCACATAGCGCCCCCTCGACGTACAAAGTTAGACTAGAGAAAATAAGTTTTAGTACACATGGCGCCCCGCGACTTGCTAAGTCAGACTAGTGAAAAAAAGTTTTAGTGCACATGGCGCCCCTCGATGTACAAAGTTAGACTAGAGAAAAGAAGATTTAGTGCACATGGCGCCCCCGCGACTTGCTAAGTTAGACTAGAGAAAAGAAGTTTTAGTGCACATGGCGCCCCCTTGACGTATAAAGTTAGACTAGAGAAAAGAAGCTTTAGTGTATATGGCGCCCCCTTGACGTACAAAGTTAGACTAGAGAAAAATGCTACTTCCACGGACATGGCGCCCCTTTCGAATAGGTGCCAACCGCCCCAGCGAAATATCGCTCCGCCGCCGGTGGTCTGATGTCTGTCTTTTCCCGGTCTATCTCTCTGTCTTTTCTGCTTTTGATCGTCCGTCATTCTGTTGTCAGTCTATGCGTCAGTTGTCCCAGTTGTGTGTGCGTGTGTCTGTCTATTATCTGGCTCTCTGCATGTCGCTCGTTTGTCAGATGTTTGTTCGTCAACATATTTGTTTGACAATTGTCCGTCAATCTCTCCGTCTGTCTCTCTGTTGTCCGTCAGACTGTTGTCTGTCTATGTGTCAATTGTCCCTGTTGTATGTGCGTATGTCTGTTTTTATATGTGTCTCTCTGTTGTCATTTAAGTCTATTTGCTGTCCGGCTCTCTGTTTGCCTATCTGTTGTTTGTTTGTCCGTTGTCCGTAAATCTGTCAGTCTGTCTGTTTGTCCACTTCTCCTTCTTCCAATCCATCAAGATGCCAAATTACTCCCCAAACCCACCCTTCTCCCTGCGTGAGTGTCCCACGTGGAGGTCGTGCATGGGTATGCTCTTGCGTGACTAGACTCACATCTGTTTGTGGATGCTGCCAGAAAGCGGTCGCTGTTCCCGGCTAGTCCAAAAGTGAACTTCGACACGACTCGTGTAAGAGACTATTGTCGGGAATTTAAGCCAGAGTCATCCGGTAATCGTTCTGCTCGAATGAAGCACCCACTTGAGGCGGATCTGTCTGCCTCCTGCTCTGCTCTTCCTACCCCTTCTTGTCCCTTCGTGTCACAAGGACTTCCCCTAAAATCGAACGCCTATTAGCGTCGGCGAGGAACTGACTAGTGAGGGAGCACTCGGTCATCGAAGTTTCTTTCGTCCACGTCTACTCACGTAGTTGAACTAATCTAATTATCCAATATAATAAATAAAAATTCTGGATCACCGAAGAAAATTCAAATTCAAATTATGATTAATCTTCATCGGGTATACGACTGTGCACAGCCTGAGTGGGAAAGAGTCAAATATCATTTGATAAAATCATAGCATTACAAAGACAACGAATGTTTTAGCTTCAAAAAATATCCTATTCGAAAATAGTAGTGAATAAGCACAAAAGTTTAAATGCGGAATCGAAAGTAAAATCACAAAGTAATTGTGCAAAACTAAAAATTATAAATTATTTAACATAATAATTGACTAAATTTGATTAAAAATATCATAAATATCCTATTTTGTCTAAAACCCCCTTAATTTTTAAATCTATTGCTGTCTAAGTAAAGTTTTTATATCCATCTTCTTACTTGCAATAAACAGAAAAACGATACTGGTTTCACTTCATATGAATGCCCTATATATAGGATGTGACTTGTCATTTAAAAGACGGAGATGTTTGAATTTATGTCGATGCCTGATTGTGTTGTTTGGTATGTACCTATATGTATGTTCGTTTCGCCACTCCTCCGAAACTACTGGACCGAGTTTTCTAAAAATTTGCACATACACCCACACGCAGACTCTGACGAGAGGAGCAAATGGTTACTTTTTATTCCATAAACTCTGACGTACTTTTGTAGTTATTTACGGTTAATTAGGCGCTTAATTGAGGAGACCAATAAAAACTCCCTAACAACTTTATTTAAATATTGCTTTCCTCTTTCCGTGAATATAAAAAATGATGTGAATATATTCAAAAGGCGCTGTTAAGTTTACCAAGAGAATTGTACGAAAATTCTCACCTGTAATACAAACATAGTGAGACTAAATTGTTTCTCAATAAAAGAATTCTTTGAATAATATAAAAATTCGTTCCGCAACTAAATACAATATGGTTGGAAAATGTTCAATATCATATATCTTTGCGCCAGCGCAATTTGTAGTTTTTTATGTGCATTTGAGTAAAACGTCAACAGTTCTGCTTATGTGTATAAAGTGTTTTTTAACCATATAATTACATATACATGTAGTTTCTTGAGTTTTTGTCGAATAGAGCATGTTCCTAGCTTTTCTTAGAATTCAGAATGGTGCCGCCCCGCAAACCCAGAATTTAAATTTAGGATGAGATTAGTAAGAAATGCCACATGAAATATATTGACAAAATAAAAAAACGCCTTCCATTAAGAATATACGATTGATATAAAAAAATATCATAATGTATGGGACATACGGTATATCTACATATAAATTTTGGCCTATACTATAACAATGATGTGTGTTCCTTTCTTTCCAGATTTGGGTTTGCTACCAGATTACTGAATATTGACCTATACAATGTGTGCATGTTTGTGCTGGACTGTGTGTCTGGACAAGTGTCATAAAATAGTATGGTTGTCAGCTTTCTAACGATTTTAAGTACTGACCGGGAGGAGTTGGTGGCTGGGATCAACAGATGATACTGTCTCATACTAAGTATTGCAGGCTTATTCCTATGAAAAGTAAATCATACGGAGTATTTATTGATGTGATCTGATACAACAGGTACCACACCAATGGCCAGAAGATCTGGCGACACTTGTATGTAGTATAGTTCTCTTCTCGTTAGGTATAACTCATCACTGGACACTCACTGATCTGTCTACAGCTGCCAGTACGATTTCGATTGTCTGCGATTCACATTGATCGAATTCCTTGTATTATTCATATTTAGCAAGGGGGGGGGGGTTACAAGGCGATTTTGAGAAGAATGAATATGCATGTTTAACCAAAGAAGGATTCATTGATCTGAATATGGCCCACATAAAGTCAATTTTCACTGCAGAACAGTAAACTGGCCGCGTGGGCTAATCATTTGTGTAAAATTATATAGCAAATCATCAATCAATCAAAGTATTATGTCAACTTCTCACGTTGACTATCGCATGCCCCCCCCCCACTGCACTCTTTTGACAAGTGCAACCAGATGGACTCAAGAAATGGTCCTCAACCCGCCCAAGAACCCAAGAACTCACGTCTATATCGTGTGTTTCCAACACACTGTCAGAATAGCCTCTCCCATAAAATGTATACAATGCTCCTTATCATCTCCGGTTTGACATCCGTCCGCAGATGAATGCATTCATTCTTACACACTGATTTTATTAATTGGAATCTGGATGTTTTTAGAGAAAACTGACAATTTTTAATTTTTTAACCAGAATTTATTTCATACCTTATTATGAAAAGAGAAGATTACTGCATGGCCCTATACAGCGAAGGCAAACCACGTAAGCCTCTTCAGCATTGGTTGTCATGGTAACACAGACGCCAAGTAGAGGTCAGTCAGTCAGTATGAAATGACATTATCGAGCTATTATGCACTGATGTTTACTCAGAAAAGAATTCACTTTAGCCCGAAAACATTGTTCATTCGAGCCGCATTGAAATGCGGACTTCACATTTTACAGCATTTTAGTTTTCTATCTGGTGGATAATTAACTTTCGATAGATAAAAAATCTGTCTGCTCCGAATTGCGTCTGGGTTTAGGTCGAACTGAAAATAATATTACGAATCTCCTTTTACTTTTATCTACAGAAAAATAGTGCAGTGTAATTTGCTGGAGAAATGAAAATAAGATTGCGAGGATTTTAGCAATATATACACTCTACATGAAACAGCGTCTCACTGCCTTCCTTATCACTCCACGACTACGCATGAATTATTGTAAACGTCTGTCCCATTTTCTTTTATTTCTTCACTGAGGATTACGAGGGAAGAGTTGTATGACGAGAGGGAAAAGGATCTATCTATTATTAGAACACCGGGATCAGATCATGCTCATACAGCGAAATCTATGTCGGTGGATCTGTGGTACATAAAAAGACTATACGAAAAAATGCACACAGTCTGAAACAAAGACCGGTAAGTCTAATGATGCTAAGGTTAGACTCAAAACTAAATCCAAATAATTCATGAGGAGAACGGATTCCAGGTACACTGTAAAAAAAAATGTTGTACAACATAAAAACAATGTAAGTTTACATTGAATTAATGTAATCCAATGTCCCCACAATAAAACAATGTA
>JAUYWV010088245.1:0-15341 GCA_032274565.1 Nematoplana nigrocapitula | reverse complement strand
CCCCCCCCCCCCCCCCCCCCCCCCCCCCCCCCCCCCCCCCCCCCCCCCCCCCGAGTCATGATATGAAGCGTGGGTATCCTTTACTACTGGTGTGAACTATTAAATATCTATTTTTTAAACTTTTGATTCATAGCTCTAACTAACTGGCTTGTATTGTAATTTTAGTTGCAGTTGACAAATATACCCGAAACGTCCTGCTTAATAAACTTGTTACCCAACGAAAGTTTTTCTATTTATTTAGTCCAGAATAAAATGCCGGACAATATCCAGCCACTATAGAGAATGAAGGGAGAAATTCCATAAGACACTTTAGCCGCCTTTACCTTTGACTGCTCCAGGACTCCACAAGAGAGCAAGGACTACACCCCCCCTAATCGGTTCTAGAAAGGCCCGAGTCCTTTAACACGGTGCGCTTAAATTTACGGTTCTCTTTCCTATCCTTCTTTGAGAAATGGGGGCGACTAACGCCAACATACAATTGTATATGCAAAATTGTCCACCTTTCACAATACAGCCCCACTCCATTCCTCTCAGCGAGCGAAGGACCTTATTCATAATGAATGGATCACCTCCAAGGTCGAAACGAAAAGAGAATGCTACTTCCTCCAAGTGATTTCACAAAGTCTCCCTTGTACCTAACAATGTAGACCGACTGATCTGTGCTTGGCCGTCACGGAAAGCGCGGCGCTGGCGCAACGATCTCATGCAACTCGTGCAACCAGAGCGATGATCTCTCACTCCCAGCGGGAGAGCATTGCTCCAGGTTCATCGCGGGAATTTCAGCCATCCGCGCGGCCCTGACCTGTGCGGATAGGCACAGAGACGTCTACTGGTTCACCTCCATCAGAGTCCATTCGAACTCTCTTTCATTCCTATCCCTTTTGAGCTCGGGGCCGTCCCTTCTTCTTGCTTCCAACCTCCACTTTATCTGGTCCACCCATCAAACGCCTCGACGCATGGAAGTAACGGCAAACCTTCAAAGTATTCCGGGGCACTTATCCCTTCGGGGCAATGACAGGGCTGACTCCTTAGCCAAGACCGGCGCCACTTCTCCTTTCAACGCTCCAATCACTCACTCTGCTTCCTCCTATTCTTTCATCCACCACACTTGTTTTCCCCTGGCGGTCTACTCTTTGGAACAAACTTCTAGACCACTAGATTCTAAATACTTCTGCTTCCCCATTCTTTCCGTCGCGAGCTTTCACGCCTTCGCTGCAACGGGCACTCCACCCTCCTTGAATCTTAGGAATACCGGATTGGTCAATCCGATTCCCCATCTTGCACTTCCTGCGGAGAAGGCCAGCAGGCTTTCTCATATCGTCATATGCTTCTTTCTTGTTCCTCTTCTTCGGCTCTCCGCTTTGCCATCTTTTGCGAGACGGTGGGCCTCATCGATCTCTGGAGACGGCCATGGGGAGTTGCCCGGTTACTGGGCCTCGGCGGCCGAGTGCTGCCCCCCCCCATCCTCCAGAAGGGGTAATCCCACTCAACCAACCAACTCCACAAAGTTTTGTTATCGGGTCTGTTTGGACACTTTCTATCTAGCACACTCCGATAGGACGTCCAGTCTGTCCTGACCTCATGCATGGTCAACCTCGCACAGTATTGGATAATGGTCCTCAAACACTCCTTTATTTCCTCGGCCAGAGTACAAAAAGTCACCCAAATAAAATTGCTTTTAGAATTTGCAGAAGGGATTGCAATATGTATTACGGTGGTTCTGAACAGCTAGTTCCCTTCTTATTGAAGCGTAGACAAATGTATATACACTTGAAATTGTTGCCCGCATTTCAAAGGACAGTGACTCCAGATTCATATCCACCTTATTCTCATGAATTGCAGCATCTAATATTATCGAAATATGACCTTTTATCCTTCCCTAATTAAAATCAACGGACCAGTCTCGTCTTACAGCTATGCCACCCGGAGAGCTGAGGAGCGGAATCATTAGTACCCAAAGTGGTTTATTGAATCGGGCAAATGACGACTTCTCCATCTGGGATAAGCTGAGAAAATTCATGCGTATCTCTATGGATAGATTTGGTGTAGTAAAGGACCTACCTCAAGCATTCTTTCCTAGCCTGACCCAAGAACCTATCTTGGGGCTCAAGGTCACAAATCCTACAAAAAGAGGATTTTTAAAAGATCATTGTTGCCCTTAATTACAGACAATGCATTCTGTCATTAATCTCCATTGTGATTTGGCAAGGTTTTATTTCTCAGATGACGAAACTTTTCCTACAGACAGATCAGTAAATCGAGGGAATTGTGGTATATGGAGCGTTAGTAGGTCAAAAGATTTTATTGCCGAGCGGTATCAAAATACACAAAAGGTAACTGTTCGGTCAGCGATGTCTCTCAGTCAACTGGTTGGTCCTTATTATTTCCCGGTTACAGTAACAGCGGATGTCTATTCTTCAATCATATAGTAAGTGAATTCTTTTGGGATCGGCTAGACATGTGCCTGGAGAAAGACGGACAGCAACTGGGTGTGTGCCATACATGAATGAAATTTTGTGGTCATTTATTATTACGTAAACTGTTCATAAACGTATTATGGAATCTATATACTGTAATTTATAGATTTTATTCAGTGAAGAGATGACAAAAAAATTTACAGCATTCAGCTTTCGAAAGATACCAAATTTATTATGGACATCTATGTGTCAAAAGTTATAGGTGTTTTCTCTGTATCAATAATAATAATACACCAGATATACAAAATTAGCTAGCAAACAATCAGACACTACATGAATTCAAACACGCCCTCCCCGTCTTCCAAGCGAAGTCGCATATCATCATTTATCAGACTGGGATTAATAAAATATATCCTGACAATGTTAAAACGTCTCCCATTGGAAATATACGATTTATATAATAATATCATTATTTATGCAACACACGGTAGATCTACATTAATTTATTTTGGCCTATATACTTTAACGATCATCTGTGTTCCTTTCTTTCCAAACTTTGGTTTACTACTTGATTATGTTGATCTAGAATAGCGGCAGTTTCTATTGGTCTGTCTGTCTGGACAAAAGTGTTATAAAATAGTATGATTATCTTTCAAATGATTCCTAGTACTAATCGGGTGAGGTGATGGCTGGGATCAACAGGTGACACTGTCACATATTAAGACTTGTCTGATTTCATTTTTAGTCAATTGAGCAAGAGGATCAAACCCGGATATTAAAATTAAATTGTTTATACTATTCTGAAGTCATTAAATCTTGCAATTAAAATACACCTAATCACTAAAGGTTTGCAGGTAGTGTCGTGTTTTATGTGAAATGGGACTGTCAGCATCAACCCCATGAGATCATAAAACCCGATTAAATGAAAGATTTATGACGCATTGCTATCAAGTGTCGTAAACACTACTTCTATAAAAGAGTGTTCTTTAGTAGCAGACATTTACAATACTTGTAGTCTGGCGCTATTACACCAATATGGTTTCTCTTCGCAAAGCAGAACTGCTTGGTAAGCTATATTAACAATTATTTATCATTCAAAGTGTTTCTATTCGGTTTTCCTTTATTATCTTTCACCAGAAGATAAAAAACTTCATAATATAGAAAGATATATAAAAAGGTGCATTTTTTAATATAACATTAGAAGTAAATAGAAAAATTGAACACTGATAGTTAGGCATAAATAGACATATCGAAAAATACAGTGTATCAAATAAGTTAGACGTCTATGTGATTTCGTTGAATTTTTATTATAGATTAGATCAATAGATGCTATTTTTTAAATTCTAAATTTCTATTTAAATTTACCAGTATTTTAGTATTTTAAACTAAGGATTAACAAACAATTGATAGGTGTTGTGAAATCTATTAATATGGAGAATAGTAAACGAGACGTTTTTCTTTTAATTGACGCTTGTAGTAAAAACAATTATACTGCTGTTTAAACCCATTCTTATATACTTCCCGGCGTAAAATGGTCTATAGCGGACCACTAGTGGATGCCTTTGTTTGAAATACTGCTAAATTTAAATAAAAAAATAAAGTTTAAAAACACCCTTTTTAATAGATCAATCTACTATAAACGACATTGCAAATTGGAAATATAAGCAAATTACTCTGGTCCGGAAAGACAAATAACAACCAAGATACAACAAACAAAAGTGTAAATATTTAGTGCATATGAGGTTACAATCAACTAACACCGACTGACAACATCTCTATTAATAACATTATTTGTTCTAACTGATTCCAGCTGGTACAACACCACCCAATGCTTTGATAGTTTTATTTTTTAAAACATTGTTATAGTTGCAATTTGTGTCGTTTTCCAGTTATGAATGGGTATTTTTATTCAGTCAAATATTTGTAGAAGACCGTGAAATCGTCTAATCTAACATAGTAACTCAAATAAACCTGTTCTCTATATTAAACTACAGTTCTGCATGGATATCTTTCCGTGAGGTTTTTGTTAATAGGAATCAACAAAAGATGTACAGTATATTAACTGATGAAGAAATATAGCGAAATGGTCTTTCTAGATTCTTTATATACCATTTTCACCGACAAGAAAGGTATCATTGAAGCCAGTCACAGTGACCCTCTAATTCAGTAAATAGACCAAGGCAATATCGTTTGGCAACATCTAAACAATTTCATGAAAGCTGGAAATCACATTGTATTGAGAGAGTGACGAAGTTGATCATTATCAACTGGCCAGTCATATCACGCAGATATCATAATGAAAAAGAAACCGACAATTTTTAGACGAATGGGTAACGTACGCTATCTATCACTTGTACGTCATGAGTGTTGGAAAGCTTGATGCATGATGATATGAAAATGATGTACCCTATAATAAAAACCAAAATGAAGGAAAAGTAATTCTAAACTCCATAGATCATATTGATTTCTGTGATGCCAAAATTTCAGCGTTCATTGTTCCAGCCAGTCTGATAGAGAGCCCAGACTTCCGCGTATTTATTTTGTGAGATTAGGCCATTGGATATAATCTGTGCATATGGGTGAAGTGGGAGAAAATGATAACAAAGAGCGCAATTTAATATCTAAGATTGTATTATCTGCTTATAGTTATAGACTAGCTGGTGTACCCTGCGTTGCCCGGGAAGAAATGAAAGTTTCTTGTTTGAAAATTTTGAAAATGAATCTGCTTTTTGACGCAGTACCAACGCCCTATACGGGTGGAAAATGGTCAGGCATCAAAGTGCTACTCGCTACCATCGAGAACTGTAGGCGTACTGTAGAACCTGAACATACTAACAGGCAGACATTAGGGTTTATATACTGTATATAGATTTGAAACATACGACTTCAAATCGTGGATTTTATCAAGCAAACTGTGCAAGTGATGCAAGAGCGTATTGGGTGGTGTCTGTCACCAAAGCAAACGGGTGTAAGGAGATGGGTGATTACAGACAGATTTGAAAGCAAGTGAACAATCCATAGTAAAAATTTAACCTATTACAGCTATTCCCCACGAAAAATGTAACTCACATAACACACTGATTGAATTACCGCCAAGATCGGATAATTCTGCGATGCAAACAGAATATTAACCTTTTTGTGGAGGAACCTATTCCTGTAGTCAAACAGGGTACAACACAGTAAATTTGAAACGGTCGTACAGACGTCCGAAGGGATACGCATCAAAAGTCCGAAAAGTCATAAAAGTGACCGTTTGCTTTAAAGGTCCGTATTTTCTACCATATAACAGGTACAAATTTAACATGGAAAATAGAGAATCATGCTTAGAGTAATTTAAATAAAAATTCGTGCAATTGGATAAGTGATGAAACATTTGACGGTATAGCAATTGACAATGTCCCTCTGATCATAGACATTGCGCGAAGAATAATCTAGAAGAATTAAAAGGCTTTGTGATCTTCTGAATGTCCCTTGCCTGAATTCATTTGAGTATCATGAGTCATCTGTGAAGCAGCACTTCAAGAAAAAGGTTGCAAATAGCGGAGGAGGCAATCATTGACAAAAACCTGTTGCTAAAACAAATTCTCCGGCAGAACTCAGGTTGTCTAAATAGTCAAGCACTAAGATACTTATGTATGTTCATGCGACTGGTAGACGTTGCCAATTTATTTAATTTTGCTATAGGCATGAGCCCAGGAAAACGAACCCGCAGCAGACCAAAAACCAGATGGCTTGACAGCATTGAAGAACATACTGGAAGGAAGCTCTCACAACTTAAATAAGATGTCAAAGATCGTTGCGAATGGCGAAGAATTGTCAAAGGAGTCACCAGGGATCGGACACGATCTGACGGAACTAACTAACTAACTAACTAACTAACTAACTAACTAACTAACTAACTAACTAACTATTCTAACCTATTTGTCCATTGTACATTTAATTCGAATTTAAAGGCTGTCCTATTGATGAAGTCAGGAGTTAAATACTTACAGAAACTGATATAGGTAAAATCTATTGTAGACGCGCTATGGAGAAAAGTATGTGGAAAACGCTGTTTTGGACTTTAATTACAATAGGTGAGTAGTTAATAATATTTCTTGTACATCGTTTGTTTTCTAATATTTTATACGTGAACCTCCTTGACAAAAGCAGAACACTCGATATATAGTTAGATACACTACAGTAGATAGATAGATAGATACTGAGGTATTGAACACTGGTGATGCTAAAATTAAGACTGCAGACAGCGTGAAGCTGTAAAAGTCAGATATGCACTAGTATACTTGATGATGAATGGAAAAGAGAAAAAGTGTGTTTGTATAGATCTAAAGTGAACGCCATTCCATTTTATAAGCTTGTAAAAATTGGACAATGACAAAAACAGTGAAAGAAGAAAGAAAGCATTTAAAATGAGATAATCACAACGACTTCTGTATAAACAGGTGTCAAGGAGCTATATTGTACATTGCTGGACTGGAAAATGTGCGCATTACGCAGTACAAAAAATACTTGCGTAGTGAGCTACGTAGTCACAGAGTTATATATTAAATGACGATGAAATTGGTACTACTTTTAATGCCACTTTCGATTAAACGATTCCAAAAAAAACGCTTGCCTAATAATCGCCGCTGTGATTTGGGGTAAGACCGTTAACTAAGCCATGTTTCTTGATTTATAATCGCTCGTAACTGTTTTCCTCACTCCTTCAGAGAGATTATCGCTGCGTAGTAGGTTTTTGTTGAAATCAGTTTCTGCGTAGTGATTTTTAGGAAAGCTGCGTAGCGTCCTGTTTATATTTTTGGCATATTACAGATTGGAGTATAAGTAAGAATCCTAAAATCTTGTGAGTATATTAATTTCGATTAAAGTAAATGAAGTAAAAGTAAGTGGCACAACCAACAAGCGATCTAGGCGACTACTGATCCCTGGGATACGAGTTCAAATTCTATCTAGTACTGACGAGAGGCAATAATCTCGAAACCGATCTACTGGTGGATATCTTGTTGAACATGTCATTTATGATAAATGTTTCAAAGTTCTGAATTTATACTACTAATAATAGTAGTATAAATGTCCTATTCCTATCTAAATAATGTAAGTCATCTTCTATAATGAAATAAACATTGTCAAGTTAATGCCGGAATAATGCATGTTTATCGAGAAGAATTGCTTAGCTTTTCCGGATATGTTAAACCTCATCACCAATCCCCTGCTGCTTTTCAACTGATAAGAAAGTAGATCAACATATATTTGATTGAAAAAACACAACAGACACGGAATCATTCAAGGGCAAAGAACGATTTAATGTAAGAATTGTGAGACGCAGTAACAAATAGATGACAGCGATTAGTCGGTCTATAGTTATTTATCTCTTATAGCATCTCTTATGACAAGGACCCAAACATTTTATTCTATACAAATTTTCTCTTAATATCTGCATGTATTTTCAAATACTTTTTTACAATGAAAATAACTTTAGCAGACAAATATCTAAATTAAGCATTCTGACCGATAAAATATTCGCTGTTGGCTCTGTTATGTATAGTGATTGTCGGACAGGTAACCTGACTATCACCATTCATGCTACGAAGAGTTTGTGATATTTTCAAGAAACCATCTGCTGAACATGTTTTCATTCGAAAGGCCGGGTGCAGACTCTGGTGGACCGGGCAGGGCCAAAATGTGCTGTCTTGATAAGAACATTTAACTGCGGCATTCATTTGCTTTAGATTCACCTTTCGGCGTTAGCATTGATTTGTGATTTTTGTCTGGGTAATTGGGATATCAGCATCCATGCAAATGGCGTCATATTTTAGTAATGTCTTTTATAAAAAACATATGTTAAACAAATTTGAAATTCAAATCAACAGATGAATGGACAACTGTTGTTACCTATAATAAGGCCGAAACATTACTGACCAATTCTTCTTACTGCCCCTGCTAAGCAATTCAGCAGCATTTTTCGATAACATGATTTACTTTGGCAATTATTTGCTATGGATGAGACACATTTTCTGTCTTGTAACGCTTGAAAAGAACTATGTCATTGGTGGACCGCTGAAAAGTGCTGAGCCCACCAATAGCAATGCACAGAAATATATATTAGTATATCAAGTGAATGCCGTAGTATAAATTATATTTACAGAAAAAACACTGTCAGACTGTTACGACGTCAAAAAAGACAACAATAAATAGATTTGGTATTTTCTCTACACAGTTGCACATATTGTAATTGATACTATTTCTTTTAATAATTTTAGCTGAAATGGACACCGTAAACGCCGCACTTCCTTTTGACTATACGCACATGCCTGAAAGTGAAAGTAAATTAAATGAAAATATTATATATTTGTTGTGTTGAATAAAGTGCATGTTTCTAGAGACTCAATAGCCTTTAACTAAACTTGTAAATGCTCTTCTGAATTAATAAATAAAGCGCGCGGTGGGTCAGATCCTTCTTGTAAGTGAATTCAACGTGGTTGTTGTAGTCGTCGTCGTCATCCTTGGGCACCCTCTTCCTTGAGTCTCACTCTCTTCCACCACTCCCAATACACCTTCACCCCCGCTGACTTCGCCCACACGTCCTCAATCTCCATCACATCCAGCTCCTCCCTCTTCCTCCTCCCAGCATCGCACTGCCACACGTGCACCATATCTTCTTCCCCCTCTCCACACCTCCTGCACCCCCTTCCACCGCGAGACCAATCCTTTTCCTATATGTTCCCAGCTCCAACGAGTGCCCGCACCTTGCCATATTGCTCATCTCCCTGTCCCAACCGCTTTCCTCCTTCCAGCATTTCGCCCCTCCTCTTGCCGTATACCATCTTCATTCTTTCGTGCTTCCACACCTTCTCTTCCCAGGCCCCCACGCTCTTCTTCATCCCATCATAGCTACACACCACTCCCTCTTGGTTCATCTTAGCCCCTCTGTCCGGCCGCTCTGTCCGCCATCTCGTTACCTTGTTGTTGTTCAGCGGGTCTCATTAGGATATGCGGAACTCCCTCAGATACGAGTCCACCGACACGAATTCCTCTAAAAGGCCGTGGTGCCGGCAAATACATGGAACTTGCGGCATACAAAGTGTCTCAGAAGGGCGGCTAAACCGTTAAATATCACCCAGATTAGACTGTGATTAACATGCAACAAAGGGGGACACCAGCCCTCACCCAAGTGATACCCAAACTTTCTACAGCATTATGGGCCTCCGAAGGGTGGTCGCAATTTAACCAAAAGGCCCAACTTTCACAGAACACCATACATATGCCCAAGCCCCATGTATTCGCACCACCACTCAGGGTGGTCCCCAGGACACCGTGTGCGATAGCGGCACTGGAGGTTACACGATTGTCCCCAAGAGAAGCTGATCAAGTTAGGTGAGGGTTAGACTCTGCAGGTATTTACGAACCCACTCAATTACAATCTCAAATATGTTTTAAGTACGCCATGGCAATGTTACATGTCAGACTGTCATCATAACAGCGCTAAGGACGGCCAAAGAGCACCTGCAGAAACGTCATTTAATATTGCCTATTTGGTTATCAAGGGACACATTGTGTTGGTATCCTTGAATAGACCAAGGTGTAGGTGTTGTTGAAATTCCCGGTCAAGGGGACGCGTCCGTGTCCCGACCTCTCGGAGGATAGAGCGAGAGAGAGAAGAAAATATAATGAGAAAGGAAAGGATGCAGAGAGAGAGAGAAGGGAAGAAAAATAGTGGAATTGGAAGAGAGGGAGAGAGAAAAATTGCGGGTGGTCCCAGGTAACATAGCACTTTGGCTGCTTGGGCAGAACACCCCTGCCACGAGAAGGCGGCTGCGTGGGGCATGATAAATATCATCGCATAGCAAGTCGAGCAATGTGTAATCCGTGTTCCTGACACCGCACTTACCAAGTATCTGTGCTCTCTTTGAGTACGTCCCCCTCTTCTTTCTCGGCGTACTTTCTCTTACTCTCACACACCTGTACACATGCTTCCGTTTTCTCAATGCTAACTAAAGTTCTATTCATTCCTCTTGTACCGAATCGTGCCAGACATTTGTATCTCTTTACATTGCGTCCAGATCTCATGAGTCAGCCCACCCTGTCATCGGCCAGCAACACCGACTGCTCGGTAAAACTAAGATAGTAAATTCTTTTGTTAGTATACGCCTAGGGAGTCATTATGCACAATCGCTTATTAGCAAAAGTGTGAACTTGTCAGCTCACCGATTTATGACTTATTCAAGTGAACTTGGGAGACTAATAAGTGCAGCAAATGGGATTTACATGTGCTGTACATTTTCTAAGTCTAAATCAAAGGATTGTTATCCTAATAACTAGACGTATACATTTTGTTTTTATTGAACTGTACAACTGATGAAGCTATGCCCATAGCGACCTTAGTTTCAACAGGAAAAGTAGAAGAAATAATCACAAATAAGTGGAAGCTATATCACGCAAAACGATCAAACAATATGAACACGTTTCTCTATCGTCCTCCACTGCTATAGGTGATGCTAGAGATGGGGAATAGCAGAGGTCGCGCTGTCTACGAGGCTAATATTCCGGATGATTTTCGCCGACCTCAAACGGACGGAAGTATCGATCAGTTTGTCCGAGCCAAGTACGAGCAGAAGCGCTACATCGCCAGAGAATGGATCGAACCCACGCCCAATGTGAACGCTGTCACCGAACGCGTCAATATTCTCAGCAGAAGGTTGGGCAAATCGGGATCAACAGTGGCCAGTGTTCTGTCCACTAAACGACCGTCCTTGACTTCGTCGTCTAGTCGCAGCGGCGCGACAACTGAAATGCGCACCAGTGCACTGCCACGACCTACACCGGCTGGTAGCGCTGGTGCTCAGAATGGGACGTCACCCGCACAGATCACGACTCCAGCTGCGACTCCGCTGCCCAAATCAAACAGCGCGGATCTCCTCAGTCTGGACACTTTCTACGATTTCGGCACCCCACAGCAGCTCGGATCGGCCGATGGTGGTCAGCAGATAGACCTATTACTATTAGGCGCAGATTTTGGAACAGAGACTTCGGGTCGCCCGACAAACTTTAATCTGCCGGTCGACAGTGGCGCTGGCTTCAATAGCGGTACTTTCGAGGCTGCGTTCACTCCTCCAACGGGAGATGGTAGTGTGAATAGTGGGAAATCGAAGTCAACAAAGGAATCCATTCTAGCCCTGTACGACAATATGCCCACATCAGTGCCCAGCCATCCTTTCGCCTGTCAAACTGCACATTTCGCCCAGTATAACCCATATGGGATGCTTCCGACAGTTCCGCCTCAGCCGCAGCACCAGGCTGTGACGAATCAGTTTGGTAAGACGATCATTTATTGCATTCAACCTAGTATCTTAGATAGAGCTCCACTGCTCACACATACAATGTATACTTGTGTACGTACTGCTCTGTTGTTTCTATGTGTTCCAAGCCGATGAAGCAGAGTCGCTTATCAGAATAGAATGTTTGTTTGCTTTGTATTTTGTAACTTACAACAACCAGGACCGGCAAGTCTATCGATGCGTCCTCCTGATGGTTGATTGTTTATTTCTTTCACACCGTCCAGCCCCCAGTATGGACCATAAACGACCGCCGTCAGGGCAACTTTCCCTTCTGGGACGTGTACCATACTCGCTTGCTTGTATGGCACACCCAGATTAGGCTCGCGGAAAAGATATGCGATGACTCAAAACTTGAGGCGACGCACCTGTAGCGTCAAGGCTACGGAGACTCCCAATCGGTGCGACCTATTTGCACATGTTCCCCTGCGCCCGTGTCGTTCCCTGATCCTTACTGGCGTAACCTCTTCACGCACGACGTACCAGCTTAGGGCAGACAACTCTCACCGCGTGAAGGTGACATCTGACGACTTGAGGAATGAGCCCGAACAACATTGACGGGTCCCACAGAAAGAGTGGCTGGTCACAGTTGCCGTTTTACTTCAGTGTTCTGGTCTGGCTAGCACAAGCGCGAGCGCTGCTTGGCCAGACCTATGTAGCAGCTTGCGTCACCCACTGAAGTGACTCACGCCCTTTCAGAGAGTCACTCTCTCTTCTCTTTCTTCACATATATAATAATATGGTGAAATTAGTCGATATTGTCTGTGCGTGCGGCAGATCATACAGTAGTTTTTATGCGCATTTTGGATAGAAAGTCAACTGGTGTCCCCCTGTCACTGGTTTTCACTCTATAAAGTGTATTTTCAACTACTGTAGATAATTATGTGATGCCGTCTCTTGAATTTAGTCGAATAGAGCATGTTCCTACCTTGAAACATGGACACTCCAAGAAAGTGATCGGAAAAAGATAGAATCATTCGAAATGTGGATATGGAGACGAATGTAGAGAATGTCATGGCAGAATGGGAAAACCAACGAAAAAGTATTAGAATAAATAAAAGAAAGACGTAATTTGCTTCTGACTATATTGAAACGGAAGAAGAACTGGATAGGTCACATTTTCTGAAAAGATATCGTAATGTAAACAATCCTCGAAGGACGATTTCGTGGAAAACGTGGACGAGGAAGGCCCAGAAAAGGCATATCAACAGAATTAAATACAGATTCATAAAAAAATCTAAAAGACAAAGCAAAAAATCGAACGGTGTGGAGAAAATGGATGCCATAAACGTGAACCTGCTTGACAAAAGCAGAACACAGTCGATAGATATATCCCAGAGCAAAACTAATGGCAGATTTGGAATCAGCAGATTCCCGTGGATTTGTTTTTACCTTGTTTTAAATATTCGTTCTATGTAAACTACTTAAAACAAATTTTTAAATGTGCGATATTTAAAACAAATAATACGGTTATATTTTACTACTAATAAATATAAGAGTAGTATAAGTAAATAAGTAAGTATATATTTAAGACAGATAACTGAAAATCGACTAAATTCAAACTCAATTTACAACAAACAACAAAATGTTACTGCATTTACAGTGAAAAATCTACATTGAATAAATTAGAGGCAAATTGAATTTAGAAGTAACATTTAAGAGGTCACTTCGACTGGGGTTTATTTATGAATAAGCAGCTTTTAAGCTCATTAGCCCCCTTCCTTGGGTTGACCCCAATTTGATCCAAAGAAAATATATTTCCCCTTTCTGCTTTTTTCCTATACTGAATCATCAGAATAAATTATTTACTTTAAAATTTGGTTGTTTTCTGATATTTATTTGAATGAATGAATGAAAAGTGTTTATTTAAACAAATGTGAATCGCAGCAGTAAGGAGGACAAGTAGATATGACATAATGACGTGTAAAGAATGACAAGATAAGAATGGTAATCAGACTAACTAATTTACAAACAACCTGTTAAACTTCTGAGACTAGTCATAGAAGAAGTGATAACAATATGTGTGAGACAAAAAAATAGTGGTACGAGTATGCAGATAAACAGAGGAATACAGTATGGCAGTACAAGGTGCGAAAATTTCCAATGAGAAAAATATTACAATGAGTGAATTCGATAAACGAATAAAGATCAGATGAAGAAGAGCGTTTATCTCGTAGAGTTAAAGAAGATGGCCATATTAATCATAAAAACCGATTGCCATCTGGCAGTTTTACAAAATTCCACATTGTAATGGCCGCTCCTGGGAAATTTCTTTGGAACCAAATAGTGAAGGGGGTGATGGCTGAAGGCCTCGGCTAAGCCGGATACCTCCGCTAGTTTTGCTATATTGCATATTGTCATAAACTGTTTAGGCTTTAATGATAACGGATGTCCTCTTTGTCATTCTGCCAAACAACCATCGGGGTGGAACAGGTAAAATCTAAGGAATTAATTATCTGATAGGTCCTGTAACTCCGGACATTGAAACATGTCAGAGTAAGCGAGCGGAAATCTTTAATTTAACCCGAAGGAGAGATGATCGATGTACTGGTCTCATATATACCTGCCCACGTACTGATGTGGGAAGTTTCTTCCGGAATATCCATGATGAATATACAGTATATCTCAAAACGCAAACAAGAAGACACAATTTCATATTTTTCCCAACGGGGAACCAGGCCATGCATTTTATGATGTGTAACCCACTCGTGGACAGATCACCGAGACACCGGCGATACGCGCACTGAGTTGATGGCATCGACATCATCAAATCGCTTTCCTCGAAGCTTCTCCTTGATTCAAGGAAACAAGGAAAGGTGTCTAGGCGGAGTGAGGAAGGCATTCCCAGGCCTATCTTTGCACTGAGTCTCTCACTTTGTGGATGGAGCCAGGGCGGAGCTGCGTATTGTCTTGAACGAGCATGGGACAGATCGAGTAAGATGAATAAGAGTAAGGTGAAGATGTTGAGAGATGTGATCTTGGTCTCACTGTTGTACGATTCCCGTCAGTCAAGCTAAAGAAGACTTCTCACCATCAGTTGGAAACAGAAAAATATAGTTCACTCAGTCAGCCAGAAGTTCCTTCTACTTCCGGTGGTCGAGATCGCCACGGATCGCCACTTCTTCCTGTCCTGTGATTTTCTGAAGATCGTCTCTCTCTCTCGTCCATCCACTCCATGATTTGATGTCATCCATCCACTTTCGCTTTGGTCTTCCCATCCTACGTGTTCCTTCTATTCGCCCATTATGTCTTAGAATATGACCACAATAAGCCATCTTTCTTGCTTGATATTACGCAACAATTCTCTCCTCGTATGCACCATCTGCAACACATTATCATTTTCGACTCTCTCTCTCTCAAACCACTTCACTTTCGTCGTCGCGTTCTTCTCAAAACCCAAATTTAGTTTTCTTCAACCTTTCTTTCCACCAAAACCACTTCACTTTCGTCGCGTTCTTCTCAAAACCCAAATTTAGTTTTCTTCAACCTTTCTTTCCACCAAAACCACTTCACTTTCGTCGCGTTCTTCTCAAAACCCAAATTTAGTTTTCTTCAACCTTTCTTTCCACCAAAACCACTTCACTTTCGTCGC